>PQXN01000275.1:0-50181 GCA_004786275.1 Botryotinia convoluta
CGGGCGGGCGGAGGATAGAGGAAAGCTTTTCTCTCAATATCCTATTACTCTTGATATTATATCTTCAAATATTCTACCTCCGCGGCAATGGCTCCCGGAGGGCCAGCGGAGCGTCATACAATTCATTGCTAATGAAAATGCCAGCTAATTTGGTTGTCATAGGTCATTTCAACATGTCAACATATCAAAATTCGCCTTGCTGGTAACAAGTTAGGAATTCATGCTCGATATTCCTGAAAACTTACTGATTAATTCTACAGGGACATTGTATTACCTGTGGCAGCTCTTTTAAAGCAATATAAAGAACATCCAGAATCATCAATGTTACGGCATTTTGATCTCATGTTCATTCAACAAAGCGTGGGCAAACTATTTTCCAAGGTAAGTGATGATTTATGAAATTTCGGAGGATTGTTTGACCTAATTTGTCTTCAGGACCAAATGGATCTAATTCCAACATTAATACATGGGTTGGCTCAAGATGCTGAGAAGCCAACTTGTGCTACTATATTTAATCTGTTTCTTCGTCTCTTACCGCAACTCAAAGTACCTTCTCGTGGAAGTAAAGAAGATACAGAATTGAGGCACCAACTTGGTCTCGATGAACACCAAGAAGATTCAAAGTTTATAGCATCGTGGTTTGGAAAGCTTGTACTACTATCTATTGTACGAGCAGCGCCATCTGGAGTAACTTGCCCAGGACTTACCGTCAAAGAATACGAATTTTTAACACTCAACGGAAAACAAGAAGCATGGGATCCAACCTCAAATGAAGGATTGAATCTCACCCATACAAAGATCACAGTCCTAAATTTTCTCGCTTCTGGTGCTTTTACAGATGAGGAGAGATTCTTGCCTGCATTGTTCGCGTCTGCTGACACCAACTCTCGTATTTCGAGCATTGGTGACGACCTAGTAAAGCGTTCGAGTGTTTCATTGGAAGATGCTGAAATTGTACGCAATTTACTAGGCATCTATTTTAGTCTCAAACCCGCGTTAAAGACGAGGGTGCTTGTACTTTTAACGAAGTCCGCAATTTCAACTACCTTTCCTACTGATATCGTCAAAATTGTGCAAGATGGAGTTCAACCTGATGATAACACAAATCTCCCTGCACCAGGTTTAGAAACTATTAAATTTCGAAATGCATTGTTCAATTACATGAATTGGGTATCTCGCATGGGATCTATTCATGATCTTAGTCAAGTTGCACCACAGCTTGTCGGATTTTTAAGAACATATATTGAAGATCAAGGATGGCCCGTACCTCATGAGAGATCTTCGGACGCGGCTTCTTTACGAGCTTTAGCTTATGAAACCCTTGGTTCGCTTGCGAAGACTACACCATCAATCGTTGTTGAAGAGGATCTTTCTTTGATTCGTTGGCTTTTTCGATCACTCACAGAAGAAGGTTCATCCGATGATATCTTTGTGAGCATAGAGGGGGCATTGGCAAGTTTATTGAGTGCGTTCAAAGCACCTTTATCTTCAAATCTTCGAGATGAACTCAGATTGTTACTCCTCAAATATATGACACTCAAGGAAGAGGGAGAGATCGTCAGAAGTGCTCGTTTTGCAACTGTTCGTTGGGCAAATCGATGCTTAGAGTATAGTGATATTGTGGCTCGTTGGATAGATATTCTTGCATTAAGTGCACGCACAGATGAGCGTAGTGATGTTATAGAAGAAGGAGCAAAAGGCTTGGTAAGTTTATCCATATTGACATTCCAATAGTCTGAATTGTAGTTTGATGAAGAGAATTCTTAAATCTGTACACTATTTCAAATAGGTCCAGATTATAGAATCATTCTTGGGGTCTTGAAGCTTTCCGAACATTACAAGTTTTTCTTTGAGCTACAATCTAGGCTATCGAAAACTACTCGCTTGGAACTCAAACTGATTTTATCCAGGATCCATATTGGTATCGACTTCTTAATTCTACCAGCGCTTCTGTCGAATGTCCACTTCCTGAATGGAACGAGATGATTAAAGTCTTTTTCGGCACTCAAGCATTAGTTGAGAACTCCAATATTGCCAACGCCATGAAAACTGGGATGGAAGTCGACAGCGTGTCTGTATTTGGAAATTTCTCCGGTACAAGAATTAATGCTTTCCCAGCAGCTATAAACTATTGTAGGGGAATACTATTGTTACGTGCTCTGGAAAAGACTGAAACGCCCCTTGGAATCGATGCAGACTGGGAACGCCAACTAGATGTATTACTTCGCTCCGATAAAAGCTCAAGGAAAGCCATGAAAGATCATATCATGACTGTTGATCAGGACGCATTATACACCTATCTTTCAGCTACCTTTGAGGGTATGCTACGCAATGATGGAAATGGATTAGGTGAATGCGGAAAATGTTTCGTAGAAATCGCTTCAATCGCGCCAAAGGATGTTATTGGTCGACTGGCAGAGAGATCTATTGAACTTCTTCCGTGTATTAGATCCAACAACGTTGCAACTAGATTTCTTGCAGCTCAAGCGATTGGTATCCTTGCATCTCATCCAGATAGAGATGAAGTTTCTCTCAAGAAACTAATCGAGACACTCATGACTGATGTACAACTCTGGTCAACGGCTGTGGGTGCTGATGCGAATAAGGTACACGGATCGATTCTTGCACTTGGTTATGTGTTGAGTAGATCATCCTATTATGGACGTGGCAGCTTTATTAAAGGAGAGATTGTAGGAGAAGTTCTCGCACAATTCCTGACCATAATCGAAGGTGTAAAAGATGCATCGACGAGAGAAGCTGTGCTGAACGCTATTGGCCAGACGAGTGCATCGGGAGTTCTGACGACAGAAATTATAGAGAAATCGTCTCTCAAGACCGACGGTCTTGTTAAACTTCTACTTGCTGAGGCCAAGAAAGCAAATGAGAAGGCAATGTCAACTCTGGGTCGCCTTTCTATTATATTTGACGAGCCTGATAATTCCGCAGAAGATAGTCAACTCCATACTATCATCAAAGGTCTTTATGATTCGTATGAGTTGAAGCAACCTGAAATTCATTTCACTATTGGTGAAGCTCTCAGTTGTGTGGGTGCTTGTTGGGAGTCTGAGGTCTTACAGATTAGCTTGGATGTTGATGCTGGATATTCTGGACGTCCTAAACGATCGCATACTTTCGAGAAGATTCTTGAAAAGCTTTTACAAGATTGTAAAACTACGAAGCCATCACTCAAAAAGGCATCTGGTATCTGGCTCTTCTGTTTAATTCAATACAGTGGACACTTGGAGCAAATTCAAGCACGACTACGTGAGTGCCAAGCTGCATTCATGGGATTGCTTTCGGCACGCGAAGAAATCGTACAAGAGACTGCTTCTCGAGGCTTAAGTCTTGTTTATGAACAAGGTGATAAAGAACTCAGAGAAAGACTTGTCAAGGATCTTGTGGCAAGCTTTACTGATACAAGCACTCAAATTAAGGTTCATGAAGAAACTGAATTGTTTGAGCCTGGTGCACTCCCTACTGGTGAGGGTAAATCTATCACATCATACAAGGATATTGTTAGTCTCGCCAATGAGGTTGGCGATCAAAGTTTGGTGTACAAATTTATGTCTCTTGCTACAAATGCGGCTACTTGGTCTACCAGAGCAGCATTTGGTCGGTGAGTAATTGATTTTTTCATGTTGGATTCTAGATCGTTCGCTAACCTTTGATTTATAGATTTGGTTTAAGTAACATTCTCTCCGAATCTGAGATTGATCCCAAGTTATACCCAAAATTGTATCGATATCGATTTGATCCAAATCCTAATGTACAGCGGTCCATGAATGATATCTGGAGTGCACTCGTCAAAGACTCGAATGCTACTGTTAATCAATACTTTGATGAGATTATTACAGATTTATTGAAGAGTATTTTAGGAAAAGAATGGCGAACAAGAGAAGCGAGTTGTGCTGCCATTGCTGATTTAGTACAAGGTAGAGATTTCGAAAAGTATGAAAAATATCTTCACGAAATTTGGCATGTGGCTTTCAAAGTTCTGGATGATATTAAGGGATCTGTAAGAAAGGCTGCTTTGTCTCTTAGGTATGTGTTGTATCTGCTTTTTGGTATTCTGAGATATCTGATAGTCTTTGGGTGTCTTACCTTTATGTATTCTGTATCATCTATCACATCTCTAGAGTTGGAAGCGCTGCTCTGGATACTTGCTTCTCCGGAATCCTTCCTTGATAGACATTTACTGACTTCCGATTTCTAGTATGGCTCTTACTGGTATACTTGTCCGGCAAGTAGAAGCAGGTACATCTTCAAAGCATGCACAAGCAATGTTGAAAGATGTTTTGCCATTTTTACTTTCAGATCAAGGTCTAGAAAGTTCGGCCGAAGAAGTTCGGACATTCGCAACCATTACCGTACTGAAACTTATCAAGAGTGGCGGTAAAGCACTTCTACCATTTTTACCCAATCTCGTTGAGCGACTCTTGGGTCTTTTGAGTACTATGGAAATGGAAGGTGTTGACTATCTATACCTACGTGCCGCTCATTACAATCTCACCGAAGAGAAAATTGATAGTGCCCGCACAAATGCTGTTACTCAATCTCCCCTCATGGAAGCTATCGAACGTTGCCTTGATATAATCGACGAGCCTACCATGAAAGAATTTGTTCCCCACCTTGAAAACGTTATCAAGACCACTGTCGGTATGCCATCTAAAGTTGGTTGCGGTGGTGTTCTTGTTAGTCTCGCAACTCGTCATAGCGTTACCTTTCGCCCACACGCCGACCACTTTCTTAAAATCCTTGAGAAATCTGTCCTTGATCGCAATAATGCTGTCAGCGCATCTTATGCCCGTGCAGCTGGCTATGTTTCTCGATTGGCCTCTGATAAAGCACTTCTTAGACTTCTCACTTACTCCCAAGACCTATATTTCAATGCCGAAGATGAAACTCGCCGTCAAGTATCATCAGATTTGATTTATGCCATTTCCAAATTCGCCACTGATCATTTCAACTCCTTAGCTTCCGATTTCCGTAAGTTTTGACAATTCTTTTAGTATTTGAATTTATCCAATGTTCAGCTCGGAATCTAACGTTGAATTTAAAATGGATTAAACGCTGACTCCAGATATTATAGTCCCCTTTGTCTTCTTCGCTAAACATGATTTCGACGATGCGACTAAGAAGCAATTTGAGAAAACTTGGGATGAAAATGTAGGGGGAAGCAGAGCAGTCTTATTATATACAAGAGAAATCAATGAGTTAGTGCTCAAATATATTGATTCCCCTAAATGGACTATCAAACACACGGCCGCTCTAACTATAGCCGACGTTGTCAAATCCACAACTTCAACCGCATCGCCGACAATTCCTGCCGAAACATCTGCCCTCATTTGGCCTGCTCTCGAAAAAGCTCTTGCACTTAAAACTTTTGCAGGAAAGGAAATTGTACTGGCTAGCTTTGTGAAATTCGCAAAAACATCTACTGCATTCCTAGATGCCGAATCCAGTATCGCAGCTCAGACAAAGAAGATTGCAATCAGAGAAGCTAAACGTAATAACGACATCTATAGACCATTCGCTTTTACAGAACTAGGCAAATATGCAGAAACGAGAACAGATGTAGGTATGTGGGATGAGATATATAACATCATCGCACCCATATTGGAAGATTTGAGCAGTGAAGATCATATGGATACAAGTACAACTACTTCCGCTTCTGATTCTAGGAAGAAAGACGGAGTTAGCAAGGGAGGAGAATCCGCGGAATCAGAAACAATAACTGCGGGTATCGAAGCTTTGTTTCGAGGTATCAATATTAAACATCTCGACCCATCACCTCTTACTCATCTTCCAAAGCTCATCGAAATCCTTACTCCCCTTCTTAAATCACCTCTCATGACAATTACTACGCGCGCAACGCTTTACGAACGCATTAAAGTGTTATTTGATGGATTGAGAAAGAGGACTCATGCAAAAAATGAAAATAACTATAAAATGTGTATGCAATTTTTTGAGGTACTGGAATTGGCTAGTGGAGCCGGAAGCGAAGGAATTAGAATAAAGAGGGGAGAAGCGGCGGAAATGATTGTAGAGGCGTGGAAGGCGGGAGTTTTTGGTATGTGGAGTGAGGGGAGAGAGGAGGTGAGGGATAATATGATAAAGGGGATGAGTGAGGCACTCGAGGGTGAAAGAAATGAGAGTGTTAAGGTTGTCTTTGGGAGAGTGAAGAAGTTGTTGGAGGAGTAGGTGTGGGAATAGTTGTGTTGATAGTATGGTAGGGGTAGGTTGAGGGGTGATGTATGGGGGAGATAAGTAGTTAGGCAAATGCATAGCGAAGTAGATACACCGCGAGTCTATTTTCATTCATAGCATGGTAGAAGAAATCTTGATTTATTGATTGTTATAGACAATGAACTCAGGGATAGTAAGAGATAGCATAATATTCTTTTGTGAGTTTAATGTCTCAGTTGATAAATTATACATTGCCACAGCTTGATTTGTCGAGATTGCTATTCCTCCTGTCTACATATTGTACTTGTGAGTCGGCAATGGTACCCTCGTATTAATCTTCTTCGCATTTTCCTCTGTAACCTTCCTCGAAAGAGGTTTCTTCACCAACGTAAACGATTCATCGTCCTCGAGATTCTCGGCATCAGAGCCAGATATTATAAAATAGCTGTACTATAGTGGTTGGTGTATGTGCAACATATCTTTTGGTGATATATTGAGGTTAATGATATCACAAGTAGAGTTTCAGTATGATTTCATAGTTCATGAATATATATTTCATATATTATATACAAAGTGATATTTCAATTGTTCATGGCATAGATAGATCATCAAATGGAGCTCCAACAGACAGTGTACGGAGATGAGATATCCTTGGGATTTTTAAGTCTCTGGAATATCAATGCTGTAATTACTTGGGAGATCTATGTTTCTGGCCTAAGTGAGAGCATTCATTTTTACATGATTTGAGATTTTGAAATGGGTGGGTTGTTGATTTTGAAAGATTTGCTTATACGTGTTGGTTTAGTTTGTTGGTTGGTTGGGAATGTTGAACGTCTTGATTTTTCTCGGCATTTGGAATTAGTAGTTTTGCTCTTGAGTTTTGATATATCGATACCTACTGAGTGGAGCTCGTGATTTAAGAATTGATGGGATGAGATGAGATTTGGTTTGGATTGGAGGAAGAGGCTATGATGGGGTGAGAAGATGGGGGTAGTTTTAGGTATGGGTTTTTACAGATTAGCTTTTACAATAATGATAAGTTACATTGTGGTATCCGAAACTATGGGGTTTATTTGAGGTATCGTTTATAACGAATGCTGGTGATTGAGTGTGATTTACCCAATTGCTAATAGAAGATGTGTGCTGATTTGATACAAGTATGTGATACTTCGAGAACACCTGGGAAGTTCGACTAGGATTTTTGGTTTGAATTGAGAAGGAAGTTTGGAGACGGGGCTATTTGATTGTGTGAGTGTAATGGTTATTTCGTGTACGTTCGCTTTTTTCTCCTTACATTTCGACAATTCAATTATTTGCTGAGTTTATTTGGTTTGGTACTTGCTCTGGACAATTTTTTGTAATAATCAAGTGAGTTGTAGATAATTTCGCGTCTAGCTGTGGTGACGGGAGTATTCGCTTACGGCATGAGTAGCAATAAAACTCCGATTAAATATTGTCAATTGAAGAAAGGGAGTTCACAGTGCATTCCAGCTCGCGATGTCTGCTTTATTTAATGCTTCAAAATAATCTATTAGTAAATTGTTGTGTTTCGATGCGCTTAAAGTTGGCGGTCGTCGCGGCCATTATCCAACTCAAAGTGTGGAATTTTCGCGCCATTAGCGCTCAAAAGGGGTCTATCGACCAGGAGCCCCAAAAATCAAATCTATGAATAGAATCATGATATCTTAACCGTTCAAGAAGCGAGTAATTGTAATCTGTAGCATGACCCTGATGAGGACACCAGAGGCCAACGCAACGGCCACCCCTTAAGGACACATGTTGATTGCTCCACCATATTTCAGTCCAAAAAATGTATCATCTCCAATATGACTGGCTTTGCCATGCGTTAATTCATCAAAGACGAACTTTAGGCCAGGCCATAAGATGTTCTTTTACATGAGTGGTGTTTTTGAACATGACCTGATTGATAACCTCAACCCTGCTTCAGCCACATCGTGAGTTGTTTCCGGTCTCCAAATTTCTGCCTAATGTCATGTTTGTAAAAAATAGATTGTAACAGAGACCAGGTCATCACGAGTTATTAGACATCGATATTGATTCCAACACAAAACTTCAGTTGGAATTGATGGTTGGGATGACCGCGTGTGTATCATTAGTATGAGTATAAATGTACCAGAGTATTCTGCATAGTAAATATTATTCCATATACAACACACTCAATACAATTATCAGCACAATCATCATCTTGATTAACACACTTTGAAGCGCCCCAGCGAGTAGCAATATTATCAAGATCGTTCATTGAATCTATTTTATACCGCTACAAAAACATAATATCTTTCACACAACCAATTCTCCTTTATAGCAGCAAGCCATCATGTCTGGAATTCTCGGCTTAGCTGGTGAGATTATCGCAACTAAAGGTGATTCAGAACTCAGAAAATTAAGGAAAGAGAAGAAGGAACTGGAAGAGAAAGAAAAAGAAAGAAAGTTAAAATTAAAAGCGGAGAAGAACAAAAGGGTAAATAGTTTCGCTCTTACTCGAAAATCAACAGGAGAAGTAGGGTTTAAATACGAGGATAAGAAGGGAAAAGAAATACGCTATGGTAATGAAGGCAGCAAGAAAGATAAGGAATACGATGAGTACGATGAGGATGAATACCCCGCGGATCCTGGTTACGATGATAGGTCGCAGCGAGATGGTGAATCAAGGCGAGATGGTAAATCAAGACGAGATGGCGAATCAAGACGAGATGGTGAATCAAGGCGAGATGGCGAATCAAGACGAGATGGTGAATCAAGGCGAGATGGTAAATCAAGACGAGGTGGCGAATCAAGGCGAGATAAGTCACCATCAGAGCGGACAGAGCGGACAGAGCGAACAGCACGGACAGATCTAACGTTACGACAATCTGATGCAGGTAGAAGAAGCAAGCATGACGGATCAGAGAAAACATCAAATACCAAGGAGTAAGTTATAGCCCCCCGGTGCCATTTGACAATCTATATTGGTTGCGTTGAACCTCACGAAGACTAATATTCATGTGATAGGCCCCAAACGGATGCCGATAAAGAGAGAAAAAAGAGAGAATTTGCTCAGGGTTTAAAGAGCATGGAACCTGATTCCGACCTTGAAGAATATGCGGCCTCTGAACAGCTGAGGGCACCAAGTGTTGCACCCAGCAGGTTATTGAATCCCACAAAAGAAGGTAGAAATATTGATATTGTCAAGGCTAGACACGAGCCTCATCGAAGCAACCACATCTCAAACAAAGTCCAGGGTAGTCAACCACGTGAGGATCCTGAGAGACGCAAGAAAGAAGGTAGTAGTAGTAAGAAAGCTGAGCCTTCCTCGACAATCAAGGAAAGTGATGCTCGTTCCGAGAAACGAAGGGATAGTGAAAAAACTGAGTCTCACTCGAAGAGCAGGGAAAGTAAGGCTCGTCCCGAGAAACGCGAGAAACGGAGGGATAGTGAAAAAGCTGAGCTTTCCTCGACAAGCAGGAAAAGTAGCAAATCCGTAGTCCCTGCATCTGTAGCAAGTTCTTCAAAAAGAGGTTCAAGGTCGGAAGCTACACGTGTGAGTAGTCGATATGACGAGGAACCTGGTTCCGGATACGACACCGAGGTTCCAGAGACATCTAATCACGAACGTTCACAAAGGAGCTCTCAAAGATCCGAGTCCGTATACACCGATGCCAGGGCCAAGTCCCCCACTAATGCGAGTCAAGTAAGTAGAAAAACAGACCGTAGAATGATAGAAGAAGCGTCAAGCTATAGATGATATATGAATGTATTGATTGAGCCTTATTGCGGCCCAAAAGAAGAAAACACTAAAAAATAGATGGATTTGGCGTTTAGGAATTTGTTATGGAGTTTGAGAGTTTGGCGTCTTGCTTTAGAAATTAGAAAAATGGATGGTTACTTGGGTTAAATATTGAGTATCATTAAATGTGAGATGCTCTGCTTGACATTAATCAGACGTGATAGCTTCAAATCTGGATACGATCTCGTTAGCTGGAATACAGAACCAAAGAGCATCTTGCTTTTAGGTCATCTTATTGTTTGGTTGAATCTGATACTTTATGTATCTATTTCCAGGGTTTTCAATATTCAGAACAAAAAAGCATCCTGCTTTTGAGACCATTTCATTGTCGATTCTCAATCTGAAACTCTATATATCCATTTCAGACTATCATTTGATTTTAGATATTGATCTTTAATTTGACAAGGATATATACGCTAGGATGAAGCGTAGCCCCCCTCTACCCGCCTTGGTCAAAGAGCTCATTGTCTGATACCAATGCGACATTTGAGTCGTATTATCATACATATATTACCATATGACTATATAACTATATGATTAAGCCTAGTCTAAAAACATTATTCCCTTAAACCATACAAAAGACTATCTGCAAAAACCTCGGCACCATGATTTTCCCGCAGGCTGTAAAACGTTGAGACAGCTCTATGCCGACCCCTAGATATTGGATCTGGACAGGAACCTGTGTCATCCGGCGTCATACCACTAAATGTAGCTCACTTATTCCATGCGGAAAGTTCGCCTTCATCACTTCATCCCTTACGACCTAGGCGCAGGTTCCGTCCAAGTAAAAATCATCGACAATATGCTGCCGAAGTATAGCGAGAAGATCTTGATTCTGTCCCAGCTTCAAGAATTTTTCATGGGCAAAGAGACTTTCGTCAAGCGATATGTGGACTTCTCATCAACAATTTTGACCTAGAATATGTAGTACAAATCGAATGTGATGATTTATAAGCTGAGCAAGAGAGAGATATCAACATAGCTATTGACATCGCTACCGCTGCTCTTAGTACCGCTGCTATCAATGGTGCCATTCTTGATGCTACCGCTCATTCTAGCCACTCCTGAACAAGAAGAGCAATTGCAGAGGATGGATGTAAAAGGGTAATTACTTGGTGGAGAGTTCTAAAAAAATGATAGGATGAAAATTGAAATCCAAATAGCATGCCCAGGAGGTTTTCAATGTTGTATGTTAACAGAGAGGCCTCAAAACTTTCTAGTTATGACTTGTCCTTAAAGTCCAAGGACGATGTATGTTTATTGTATGAAATTTTACATGAAGATGATGAGTGAGGACTGCCTCACCATTAAGTACCTTTCAAAATCTAAAATCCAAAATTCAATTTTATCTCATCTCATAAAAGCAGTGTAAGTCACAGAAGTACCATTAAAATTACAAAAGAGAAGTGAGAAAACTGGTAACTACCTAGGTAACCGAACTTTGGAAGAGATTTGCAGGGTAGAAAACCGGTAAACGAAAATGAGGTAAGTGATTGATTGTTGTTGTCGCTCTGCTTCGATCTTCGTTTCTTCTCCCATCAACAACAACAACACAAACCGTCAAAATATTCAAATTGACAACGAACAATCATCCAAACTTCTTCCGCGAATCATAAAGATATCATCAAATTATTTCTTTGATTATACTCATTTACTTCTTCCCATCTGTTTATTTGAGAAGACAATCAACGATGCCTATCCATCGTAGTTACAGCCAATGGCTTTTGGCAATCAAAAATCGTGTCATACGTCCAAATCTACCAGATGATCCATTGGACACTAGACATGAATGGAGTTCTCTCGTTGATCGGTTTAGGGAGCATTACCAGTGGCTGCATCCTAGGAAGTAGATTCGGGACTACATGTTGGTGTCTGGAATTTGGTACTACTACTGTAAGTAAGATCGGCATTAATTATGTATGGTGGGTGGTATTAATATATATATTCTAGTCTCATGTGGTGCAATTCATAATGCACCTCTGTTCATTCAACGACCCAGCGACTGCCATTTGAATTGGCTTAGGCCGTGGGTGCAAGAACTCCAGTCTGACCACGAATCCCAAATTCGACCACCAGTACTTCCACCACAGCCTGAAGAACAAGATCATACACCAGAGCCACAGCTTCAGGCCCAAGGCACAAATCAAGAGCCCAGCCAGCCATCACAGCCACAAGTTGTACACGAAGCTCAATCGCTACCCCTGAGCATTGGCCTTGGCGAAGAGATAAATGCTGTAGATCCTCCCAGTAATCTCAATGATACTCCTGTGGTTCGCTGCCTCATATGTACAAGGAACCATCCTACGGGTGAGCACAGGGGACCATGCACATGGCATCGGTGTCGGAATAACCATCATAGTCCTTGTTGTCCATTCCAAAAATTACTCTGGACTCGTTAACCAGAACGAACTCATCAATCCGCCTAGCGACGGCGTGCCGGATGAAGGGCGTCTTTCTTCAACAATCAAGAAATTATTGAGAGAAGCACATATTGTGGCGATATGATTACTACCTGGAATGAGAGGATAGACGTGCAGAGATAGAGCCACTACCAACAAGCCAAGCGAATCGACACTCTAGACCGAAGCGAGTACGAATGAGACCAACAAAACAAATAGGCTCATACGATAAAGATAGATCGGAGTATAATCTGAAGACTGACCAGATCTCACCACATTGAGAGAAGCACACTCGAGCCGACGTGACAGCATAACAACCACTTAATCGTCGAATGCTGCAAGATCGCCTTCGAGTATCGACATCGAATCATACATTGTGAATCATCGACCGAACCACTGGTTTGGGATATTGAGACGGGAAATGGACTATCGTCTGATATCTGTTGGTATGATTGAATCACCTCGCCTCCGGCTCTCATTCATTGCTTGACCGACAGATATCAACGCTCAAACTGTTGGCCGTTGGGATGAAGATGTATTTGAGAAGATGCAGAAGAACAGGCCACCCGCTTCCACAAAGTCCATACAATATGTGAACTCGAAAAGCGTCGATTGGCCACCTGTATGTCCGAGGGAAATATGGGTGGAAATCACTGTCTATTGCTTGGTTACTAATATACGGCCCTTGGGGTTTGATACATACCACTCTTGGAGTGGATATTTCGCTCGACGTTTTGGTTTAAACTATACGTCGGTTGTGGAGGGAAATAGCATTGGTACGGGAAAAGGAGCTGATGATGATGTTCTGGGAAGCTCAAAGAGCCAAAACAACATAATGAATGAATCGAACCCCATCGAGATATAGAGTATAATTTTCCCCAGTGACATGTGACTGCAAAGCCTTATTGTTGTAGATCTTGTAACCTCAAAGGCCGTTCCTAACGTGTTATCGCTAAGTTTTGGGCTAATTTTCCCCATTGACCACTGTGATGACTAAGCATACCATTGAACAAGCTCTCCAGCTCTGGAAATTTTGGTCCCCCGCGTTTCTCAAAGATTCACAAGATTCAAAATGGGTTGGTTTTGGGGTGATTCGAATGATGGCGACAAGGATAAATCCCAAGATCCTTTAAAGAATCTCGATCCCAGTTTACGAGAATTTCTTAAAAAAGAATCACCAGTCAAATATGATTCTACAAAGTCGGCAGATACAACCGTCTCGTCGCAAACAAAAACGCTGGAGCCCACATTGACAAGTACGACTGAGGATCCTACAAAACCCATTGTGCCTTCGCAGAGTTTATACCAAGACGGACGCTACGCAAATTTATGGAAAACATACCAACCACAAGCAGAAGTCGAGCAAGCAGCTAAATCGGATGCCGAAAAGATTCAAGATGTTATTGACGGATATAAATATAGAAAGGCAGAGATTGGGAGGGCAGCTTTGGAAAATTGTGCTTTGGAACAATGGGATGTGAATGAGTGTTTTCGTTCGGGAGGATGGCAAGCTCGATTAACTATGTGCAGAGAGGAGAATAGGAAGCTTGAAAGGTGTTATACTATGCAAGGTGTAAGTTTTGAACCCTCCAAGAATGAGAAATTCGTATTCTAATTGGTATAGAAATTCTTGAAAGCTCTAGGCTACTTATCAACCTACGATCGTCCACCGGCAGTCGATGAACAGATCCAAATGCATGCCGATACATTATATCATCGAATGATTGACCAAGAGAAACAAATCGAGGAAGCAAAAGCAGAAGGAAGACCTGTGCCTATATTTCCTCCGCTCATATCAAAATCAAGACCTGGTCAATCGGATTCTGCACAAGAAAATAATAAGCTCAAGGCATCTGATCTTTCGCCGAAGGTACAAGCTTCATTTAAGAAGCGACTTGAAGGACTGAACGATGATGAGAGACTAGTTGAGGAACGAGCAATCCAGGCCGAAATCGAAGCTGGTGAACAAGTTGCAGGTCAGCTAGGAAAGATTTACGAGAAACAGGATGAAGAAAGAAGGCAAAGGAAAGAGCAGGGCAGGGAAACTATTAGCGATAAATTCTTCTCGATATTCCGTGGACGATGATGAGAGTCATGGTATGGCTGCGCGAGACCCGCATATGCCTTCCTCTGACCACCTTCACGCGCCAGGCGCTTGGCCTCGAAAATACGAGTATGATGGGGGAGGCCATAGCAAGGCATTGTACCTTCGAGATGCTCACCTCTCACCAAAAAGCACCCAGCTTCGTTATCTTAAAGAGCCTGCCCCCTTTTGGAGCTTCTAATTTTCAAATTCGCTAGTTGGCCAAGTATGTTTGATAGTGTAGATAGAACAACCTGTGGCAATGTTTTTATACATCGGGGAATCACGAAATCTCCACTTTATTGGTTTGGAAGTACCAGCTATCAGTAGCTTGATTTGTATAGTATTTATCATCAAAACGGACCTCCAGGGAGGGTATGAAGATGGCATTGCCCTTGCGAGTAAAGGATCGAATAGACATAGGAAGAATAACCCTTTTGAAATGACCTACTTGAATGATTCGTGATAATCTGCATTTTCTTCGGCTTGGGATAAAATTCAACATAAGCCTGGCTACGAACTACCTAGGTACCAATTAGTCAATAACCTCGAGCAATTGTCGTTAATCCTCGCCAAAGACTGAATCTTCGTGATACCCCCTACCACTAGCCGACGGATAATGCTCTCCTAGATAAGACTATCCGAATCGGGAGTATCCGCTTGTTTTAGCAGCCGGATCCGGTAAACCCTCAGACCACACGTCTTTGATGCTAAAAGTTCACTCAACGAGAGTTCCAAGCTCTTCAGACACCTTTTCCAAGATCATAAAGTCTTGGCGGGTGGCATTGATCATACATTGAGTCATCCAAGATTTTAGTTGTGGCTTTGTCCAATATCGCTATCATAGAGTTTAGTCTCGAACAAAACAAATCGATTTCTCTTTGAAACATTCTCACATTTCTCAATTCAATCAAATCTATCTTCAATGGATATCCCCATCGCTGCTAATGTTCTCGGAACATTAGGTGCAATATGTTGGTCCATCCAAGTTCGTCCCTCACCGCCTTTTACCCCCTCCTTGGCCCATCACTTCCTCTCTCTCTTTTCACGTCCATCTTCCTCACTCGGATTCCCCTCCATTCTCAAGCTAACAGCCCCTTAGCTCATTCCCCAAATAGTTATAAATTACAACCGGCACCACACAATCGGGCTCCAACGCTCTATGATGCTACTTTGGGCTTGTGCTGGCGTGCCTTTAGGGGCATTTAATATTGCATCTGGATTCAATGTTGCGCTGTTAGTGCAGCCGCAGATACTAACTGTTCTGAGTTTGGTTACTTGGGGACAGTGCTTGTATTATAGTGAAGTATGTTTCTTATCTTTTGATTATGATGGAGGAATGGAGGGGAGGGGTTGTGTATGAGGAATGCATGATGGATTGCTAATCTTGAGATTTAGGGTTGGAGTTTGAAGAAATGTGTTTTGGTTACAGGAGGTCTTGGGATGGTATTTGGAGGAATTGAAGTAGCATTTGTTGCGGGGTTGAAGGTATGCTACATATGATGCACGGCGAGTAGTTGGTTGCAGTCACTAAAGATCACAATTAGGCCGGTCAACGTCGAGATCTCGAATGGCCTGTCATATTGATGGGTGTGTTATCGGCTGTTCTCTTAGCTGCTGGAGTATTGAGACACTACTATGATATCTATGTTCATCGTACTGTCCGCGGTATCTCATTCATCTTTGTAGGCATCGATGCTGCTGGAGATGTATTTTCTCTAGTTTCTGTTTGTAAGTCTGATTCTTCTTCATGGCCAATACTCAAATCAATACTGATGTCTTAGTCTTTCAACCACACCTTGATATACTTGGAATAGTAATTTACGCATCGGAGTTTATTCTTTGGTGTGGAGTATTTGCTTGTGATGGATACTTCAACCTTCTACCTTGGATCAAGAGAAGGATTCAGAAGAGAAGCGAGAATGAAGTGGGAAGTGGGAATGGAACTGAAAATGTGGTAGCTGTTGAAGAGGGAATTTCACATGATATTGAATTGGAAAGAATAAATTCAGCTGGTTCAAGGACAGTTTTCAGAACTCCTGGATCAACAAACAGTGTGGATAGAGTAGATTTGTAAAGGAATTATTGCTAGGTAGACAATCATATTATTTTCGCGAGACATGGCTCATTCAATTACTTCCCATCCTTCCTCGTTGCTTTCATCGGCCACATCAATAAGCTTCATTTCCGACTTCAAACTCGGACATTCCAATATACCAATAGGTTTCACGTTATAACTATCCGTCCACCAATCCCCACTAGCTAATTCAATTAGTAGATGATCATAGGGCAAATGGGCAAATGGGACAACCTACTTCTCCAGATATCCGGAGAACAACCGTTCGTAAGTCCATCAGGTAAATGTACATGCCCAAAAGAATTATACCTATTCCCAAAAGCTGTTATTGCAATCTTATGTTTTCCTTGCCCAAGAGATGTGATATCTAGTGTTCGAGGTTGAAAAGCTATACGCCCGAACTTTTGTTTTGTGTCAGCTAAAGCCACAGCGAGTACTGGTGAAGAATATTCAGGTACTGAAAGATGAACAGTTGTGTCAGGGCTCGTTGTAGGTATTGAGATATAGCAGATATAGGTTAAGTTTCCAGCATAGAATGGGAGACCTTGTTTTGTAATATCTCCCCAGGATACTGTTCTCGGTTGTTGAAGATAATATGAGTCTGTACCAAGAGAACTATTATGCTTGTTACCAACAGAAAAGTCGCCCAACAAATAAAGACGTTCAATATTTGTCAGGATTCCAAAAGGAAAAGAAAGCGTAAGAGTATTCCTTCCAGGTCTGATTGTGTAGGCTGGTATTTCCAAAGTTCGGATGTCTTCATCAACCCACCAACCATCAAATTTTTGAGAATCCAACTCGGTTCTGTTTATCATGATTTTCATTCCTTCGATATCTTCCAGTGCAAGTTTTGTTGGCTTGTTGTTATCTAATGCTGATATTATCAGAAAACGCATAGTTACATGCGTCTTAGGAGCCCTTTCTGAAGCCGGTACCGACCAAGGTTGCCTAAATGCAGCTCCTTTGTGAGGTAATTTCAGTCGATCCCGAATAGTATTATCAATTCTGAGAACTTCGGTGGAATCTGACCAATGTTCATCAGAATCTATTTTGTAGGATGCATAGTCAAGCATGAGGACATTTGGCTCAGAAAGTTCTACTTCCGCGAGAGTAACATCTCCTTCAAGTATAGGGGTCTTCTCAGAAATCTTAATCAATGGTAAAATCTCTGTGACAGATTGCCTTGTCCTTGGTCTTAATCGCATGAGAAGACTTGCGCATCCTTCAAACTTATAGTGCAATTGTGTCCAGTCCTTTGCAAGTTGACTGGACATTAGACCCTCTTCTCCATTGAAAGTGTCCATTTCTGAAACATCCCAATGGCCTTTCAGCTCAATCTTCGTCATGATTGGGGAATTACGATCTGTGTTACAGATGAAAATATATCTTTCAGCCCCATCTTCCCTCATTTGATACAATAAATGTTCGGTAGATGAGCCATTCTCATTCGTTACTCGAAGATCACGATATTCATTTAGTACACACAAAATATTCTGCTGGCTCCAGAATACGTTGATACTATTCTTGATGGTAGGCTTTTCTGACGGGACTGCGGCATCGATTAATCTAGAGAATGAATTAGTACCTTTCAACAACAAAAAGCATGAGCCAAGAATCAAAAGAGCCAATAATTGTAAAGCATTCATCACTTACTCGGGTGAACTACCAGCAATGATTACGTGACCGCCAGCTTTTGAGAATGCTTGTAAGACGTTAAGAGTTGATGATCTGATGGTACGTAAATTCGGCACGATAATCACTTCATATTCACAGAATCCTACTGTCAGCCTTTTGCCTTTCTGGGTTTTACTCACTTGAGTTGGCAATAAGTTTTCAGATATGAAGTCAAAGTCAATTAAACCATGAAGTAACCAGTTCGTGAGGTCGGAGAATGCACGATCACGAGATCCTGCCTCATCACCACTCTGATCAGGACCAAAGCATAACCAATAGCTCTCAATCGGATGAATGACTCCAACTCGAGTAACAGCTTTTCCTCGGGTCATTGCAACACCAACTCTTGAAAAATGATCTTCGACATAACCATACTCTTTGTACCAGGGACTTTGATAATTGATGGACGCCGGATAGTCTCTTTTCCCTTCTCCAGCCATGCTTAACCAAGCAAGATGATGAACACGGAAAGTGATACCAAGAGCTGCTTGCCAATCACCACAACCTTTATGACCCTCGAATGTAAAATACCAATGAGTAACACCATATATTTCACACATTGTTCCTCGACGACCCGTTTGTCTAGAAACGCTAGAAGCTTGTTTCGCTGTATTGTATTCCACACCATCAACAAGTAAGTCTATGCCTGGCATATCCATGTTTCGGTAACAACGCATAGCTTCACCAAGAGCTGTAGTTTGAGAATAAAGTGTTGGCTCTTCCATCATGTGTCCGTCCAGGTACAAGTTGTTTTTTCGACACCAACCACTAATTTGATCAATAAAAGCAGAGACAAATCTTTCACAAACATGATCATGATATCGATATCTTGATAAACTTGGTTTATCATTCGGAAGATTCCATATAACTTGTGGCAATGATTCCACAATGTCAGCATGGTACTCTTTCTCGAAACTTTCCGGCAAATCAGTGGTCCATGGAAGAAATATATCAACGTTAGCTCGGGGATGAGGGAGACGTATTTTGGTAGCGAATTGAGGCTCGTCGGTGAATATGCAGGGTATAACAGTTCCAAATTTGTCGCCGCACTTCTTTTTGTAAGCTTCATGCGTCATCTCAATAAATCGAGCCATTGCATCTTCGCTAAGAGTATCGATATATGTTTGATCATTGAACCAAGATGAATTGGGATTCGTCTCAACATAGGCATACCACACGTTCTCCCCGTGCTCGTCCTCTTTCAAAATACGGCTTGATTTAAGTGTACCATTGTTATCCAACTCAATATTAAACCTTGCTATGAGGTGTCCATTCTCACTCCTACTAGCTCTGGCAGACACGGGAGCACCTCTGTTGATGAATTGAATCAGAACATGAGGGGGATTTGATTGGTTCATAACTTACCCGCCAAGTGGTACTGTTCCATAAGCATGAGGTGTGAAAAGGAGATGTTTTCCTTTATGCTCAGGATATTTCTCAATAACCTTTCCACCAGCCGCTCCAGAAGGCCATCTATCATCATCATATAAACAAGCCAACATGTGTTTAGTTTCGGCATAATCAACACAAGCACGTATCAAATCCATGAATTCTGTTCCCATATATTCTGTATCAAGACCAGTGCGAACATGCATGTGAAATCCCCCCAGCCCCATCTCTGCGAAATAATCAATTTGACGGAGGAGTTGCTCCTTGTCGAGCTTTGTGTTCCATGCCCAGAAAGGACAACCTCGATACTCCGATGATGGATTCTTGAACAATTGAGAATCATAAGGTAAAGAACTCTTAGGATAACTCAAGGGATTGGGAGTTTTTGATGATACATCTTGATCCCTGGGTTGACTTCTTCCTTGAAGAGCCTTGCTGATGAAGGAGGGAATTGGTATATAATCCATTATGGCACCATCCATTGAATTGCAAAATGAAAAGAACTTTGAAATATTATAAAAGGGAACCAACCCGGTAGCACTGAAGTAAGCATTTCAATAGCAATACAACGCGTTTCACTACGCCACCTCAAAGGATTGTATGAGCATCTGAATGATTGGATGAAGTAGTCGTGTATATAGTAATATATTGGGTGATACTAATACATTGCTAGGGCAACCAAGCGCGATGGGGTGTGGGGTAAGCGGATTGTAGTATGAATTTATAATATTATAACCTCAATTTATTGAAACATTAGACAATCGCGTAATTGTGTGACAAACGCGACTTCAATGACGAGAGAGAGATATCTTCCTCTCCCAATTAAGTAGAAATGGATTCCAGTAAGTCGATATTTGGTTGTTGGAATAAATTGATGCTAATTGATTCATAGCTAGAGAAGAGCGCATGCAACAACGGCTGCGAGGAGGAGCCCAGTAAGTCCTAAGAATTAACCCCTCTTCGTCATGCGGAATTGACCATTGATTGTGTAGACGTCAAGTCAAAGATGTCGACTTCGGCTTTATGTTACCGGCTTTTGCTGCACCGCCACCAGCAGCAGAACCATCTCCAGTTCCAACTCCAGCTCCAACAATTCCAAGTTCACTTCCAGAAGCTCCAGCAAATCCAGAAACTCCTCAACCCGAGTTACCTTCACAGCCCATAAGTCAAACGCCTGCTACTGTGACCAGAAGTCGCGATAGATCCTCGAATATACTAGGCTTACAATCGAGTAATGTTACAAGATCTCACACTGTAAATGATGCAAATACGTCCGCAAAGAGAAGGAAGTTGGAGACTGATGAACCACCATCTTCTTCTACCAGGAGTATGCGGTCTTCTCGGAGTTCCGCGAGGAAAGATGTATATGATTTACCAGAAGATGAAGAGCTAGAGCAACCTGTGACGGATCATTCAAACTTGTCAATATTAGAAACGTCGAAGGAAAATGTTTCAGAATCAGGAATGGCAAAGACCGCCCTATCACCTACTCACCTACCTTCCGAGCCAATTGAGTCCATCGAAAGGGATCCTTCAAATGAAATTGTAGTGGAAGAGGTCGACGTTGAGGAAGACTCGTTGGTGGGCGCAAACACGTCGTTAGAAGAAGCAACCGCTCTCGCTGTAGTGAATGTAACGAAATCTCCCAGAAAGCTACCACGTCCATCACGGAACAAGAGAAAGAGAGACGAGCCATCTTCCGAACCTTTAGCCGTAGACGAATCGGCTCTCACTGCAGCGGACCCACTGGATACCACCAACGACGATATTGAGGAAGTTCTACCTCAAAAACCGAGACGACCTCGTAGAAAATCGGCTTTGCAGGAAGATGTAGGAGCCAACGATGAAGAAATGATTGAAAATACTACAGAGCAAGCGGAAGCGATAGACGATTATGAAGCCGCAGTAACATTGAAGAAAAGTCGAGGACGGAGAATATCCAGAAATATCGTTGCTTCCGATGAATCTAATCTAGAAGATGCTGCACCTCTGAGATCTGCCATCGCAAAGAAAAAGCGAGGTAGGGTTCGACAAGTTACTAGTCCAGTACACCAACGCCAACCAGCACCTCCGAAATCCAAACCTCAAAGGACGGAGAAAAAGAACAAGAAGCAGAAGGTTCGCGAAGGAAGCCCGATACCTGTTATTGTACATCGTTTAACAAAAGGTCCTGTGTATGATGATGACGATTCGGATGCTGAGATTTTGAATTCCGAAATACCATGTGCGATAAGAGCAGGCGTCAATGCGGTGGATGTTCTTGGTCAAATTTGCCAAGAGCTAGTTACTGCTGGCTTAGAAACTCTTGGGGATAATGCTGTTAGAACTCAGGACGCTGCTCAAAGACTTGAATACAAAACAAAGATGCGAGCTGTAGATAGTTTTGGTAAAGAATTGCGAGTCCGCCTTCTAGAACATGTAAGTACTCCACTACTAATAATTGCCTTCTCCGTTAACGTCTTCCAAGACAATCAACCTCGACAATTCGTACTCCCTTGAGAAACGCCTGCGTGAGGGCCAGAGAAAGAAGCTCTCTTTGCGAGAGGAAATCCTTCGTGTAAGAGCAGAACGAGAGAAGGTTGCTCTACGCATGGATGGAATCCGAATTGCTCACGAGAAAAACTCTCATGATGCTCAGGTAATGCTCCCGTCCTGTCAAGATTGCCTTTCGCTAACCTCACATCACAGCAACGAGAAGTTCTCAACACAACAGTTCATGATATCGAGCTTGCAGTTGAGCGAGGGAAATCTTCTTCCGATAATACGGATGACGGGAAAACAAATATAGAGCTCATGTTGAAGCGTATTGCTTCTGAAGCAAGCAGTGCAAGTGATGAGGGAGGCGTTCTCAAACAGATCAAGGCATTCAATGCATTTATGGAAAGGGCTGCATTGGCGTTGGAGGGAAAGAAGGCTGTTTGAATAATTTTGATACCCCCTGGAAATGAATTGTACATTTTGCTTCTTGCTTACGAACTCCAAATTGCCTGTAGAGTAATATCCACAATACATAAAGTTGATATATGAATATCTGGTCTAGCATCATATACCACAGTTCGTTTGCATCTCTGTTCATGTCGACCCTAAAGTCCATATATTTCCACATGTTAACTCGCTGGTAACAAAGGGATAAGCTATCTACTCATGAAGTCCAGGATGAATATACATCCCTATCCCATCTCATTTCACCAAATCAACACCAAATCAACACCAAATCAACACCGACTCACCAACCTATCTTTTTCCATTTCCTCACATTCCTTCCCACACTCCCTCCCACCTATCTTATCCGTCCGTCAAGTTGCTGGATAGTCCAATATCCCATCGCAGGTTTCTTACTGTGAGCAAGCTCATCCTTGAATACTTAGGTCAACGAAGTTGAATGTATATATGCATCCGCACCAATTTACTTGCCTTTACCACATGGATCATTCGGGGACGGGAGATTCAAAGATTTACAAAAGGGGTCACCTCATAGGATTGGCAAGACTGTTTATTCATTTTAATGTTCATTGTTATTCCTATACTAACAATGCTAATTGTAATCCGTTTGTCCCGTTTTAACCCAAGTCCCTC
The DNA here is from genome assembly GCA_004786275.1 of Botryotinia convoluta. NCBI lineage: Eukaryota > Fungi > Ascomycota > Leotiomycetes > Helotiales > Sclerotiniaceae > Botryotinia > Botryotinia convoluta. The sequence continues at coordinate 23,172 of PQXN01000275.1, forward strand.
ATGATATGGTATCGATACTGAATTTTCCTAAAATAACTCCTTCGAAAAACAAAAAATCTCAACACACCACTCCATTATCCTATCCCTTGAAAACTCCTGTCCAAAAATAACAAGTACAAGAAAAACAAGACGAGAAAAAGCTCTCATTCGGAGCCCAATGGTGTTTCAAGTTACTCCATTGAATATAAAACAAGCAAAAGAAGAGCAAAAACAAGAAAAACACCGAGTTCCATGCCGGATACCATTTAATACCTCCAACTCCATTATAAACATTATAATCCAACACTTTAATCCATCCTAGCTTCTTCTTCCGAATTAGAAGGCATAAGAAACATCCTTCAAACGATATAGAAAATCACTGTGTGAAGAAATCTGATCGACGAGCAACTTCAAGGATTCCGCAAGTGATCTTCTCAATCTAAGATTTTTGCTCTTATCCAAAGCGCGTAATTCAGCCGATTTAGCCGCATGTTGAGCACTCAATTGCTCAATTTGTTTGCGTACGTTTGCCATGATCTGCTCCAGCGCAAGTTGGGGCTCCATGGTCGGACGTATGGTCATGTCAGCCTCATCGCAACCTTCCTCCTCCTCTTCCTGATCATGCTGGGTCTTTTTCTCCTGTCCATTCAGTGCCTCATTCGTCTTAGGTAATTGATTTGGTGATGCTTCAATGTTGTCATGTTCCTTGGATTGTGACGTCTCAGCATCTACTAGACGTTGTGATGTCTCAGCTGATGCTGAATGTTGTAAAGTGTCGAATCGCTCGACAAGGTTCTTGTAACGAGCAAGAACCATATCCCGTTGCTTTGAGATGTTCTCAATATCGGCTTTGAGTTCCTCATTTGAGGAAGACATTTCGGCCAAGGTCTTTTCCATTGCCTTCTTCTCTGTCTGATATGATCTCGCCATAGCCTCGACATTAGAAATAGACTTCATCATCTGCTCATTTTCTTGGCGCTGTGTGTGGGCATCACGCTCGAGTTCTCGGATGGTCTCGTTCATGTGATTGTTCTGTGTGCGAAGAGTAGTTGTAATTGCATCGTGTGCGCGTTTTTCGTCTTCAAGGTTGAATATGACTTCATCCTGTGCTCTTTTTTCGTTGCGAAGGGTGGATATGATGGCGTCTTGTGCCTTTTTCTCGTTGCGAAGAGTAGATATAAGATTATCTTGCTCGCTCTTCTCATTCAGTTCTTTCTGAAGAGAAGACATGATAGAATCCCGCTCCCTTCTTTCCTTCTGGAGAGAGTTTATAACAAAATCGCGCTCCTTGCGTTCATTCAACAATATAGCCACTTGCTGTTGAAGTTCGTCAATGGAGCGGTAAATGTCGACCTCCTCTTTACCCATCGGATGGGCGGGTTGTTCAAGAATTTCAACTTTTCTAAGTAATGAAGTTGATGTGGTGTCTACCAACTTGGTGATGTTGTGGACTTCCGGGATTGCGAATGAGTTATTAACAGTAGTGGACATTGTAAAGGTTGGGCTGGCAGCTTTAGCAAATCTGCCAGATTTGATAGATGCGTTTGCTGGATGGTCCTTGATAAGGGTTTCGAGCTCTGCAAGTACTTGTCTTTCATTGTAATCAGCTTGAGCAATCTTCTCATGTTGGGAGCTTGCTGAGATATGTGTTCGTTGTTTAGGTAGAATGTTCTCCTTGTTATGGATTGGATGTGATAGATCCAAGGAAAATTCGTGATCGTCAAGTGTATTCTTGACAACTCGTCTTGGTGTATTTGCAGGCTGAACATACTCAGGTGCTGCTCTAGTGTTCATTTGGGAGTTGTTTCTCGAGACTGAATTTGATCGTTCAGACATTTTCGATTTCGGAATTCGGCAAGGTGTATGATCTTGGTCCAATCTGTCCAATATTTGAAGTTTGGATGCCAATCTAGAACTGTTATTTGTTCCATTAATTTGAGAAGATCCTCCTGTGAAGTCTTCGAAAAAATTGTTGAAATCCACAATGTTGGCAGATATTTCGGGCTCTCTTCTTGGGCTCCATCGATTGTATTTTTTTGCGGTATCGCGAATGTCAATATCCGGACGTTGTGTTTGTTTACGCTTCAGTCTTTCGATATCCAATTCAGTTGACATAAAGCATTGCTCTGCGGAGTCATCGGGATCGAAGTAATTGAGAGTGTTATGAGTATCGTCGCTGACGGTATGGTGTTGAGTATTTGTTGAATTTAAATTGAGATCACGAGAAGATGAGGAGGAACTGATGGAATGATTTGATTGGAATCGACTCTTGGGCCGTTGCGGGAGATTTTGAGAACTTGAGATGGAGGATAAAGTATCCTCGTAGTTATTGCGAGCCATGTCGTAAATTAATTGATTGTTGAGAAGGTACAATGTACAAATTTTACAGATTTTAATGTTTTGAATCAAAAGTAAACAATCAGAACGCGACAAAAGGTTGTAAGAGGGACCGGGCGGGAGACGAGTATTATAGAAATCCCTGTGCGCTACAGATTTTGACTATCGCCCACTAAATATTTTGCTCTAACTGAATTAGGAAATGATCATTTACTAAGCACTTGATAACGAGCTATTCACATATCATTTACATCATTCATCTACACTATAGCTCTTCTCAATGTCCGATTTGGAATTAGACAATGAAATAGTGCTTTGAAACAGGATATCTATATGTACTCTACTCAATGGGAAACATATCGCATTCCAAACTTAGCAGCCGACATAGGGTAGCTCTTTCCAATATCCCAATCAACTCAGACTAGACAATCAAATAGTACTTTAGGGGTTGAACATCTAGACATTCTATTCGATGAATAGATGCAGCTTAGGGAAGACCCGTTAGACCTTGTGGTATTGTACTATGTATGTTTCACATTTGATGGTCGAAAATAAAGGCGACAGGCATTTAGTTTGAAACAGTTGCAAGACTTAGGAAGCACTTCGCACCCAAGCAGGAGGGCTTACTGTACTTGGTAATTATTGCTATTGACTAGAAATAATATGCCCACTAGATAGATCTTCAACCAAAGGACTTCACCAATCCATATACTACAAATCCTAAGCGCGTTATATCAAATCTTTACAGTCTATATCGAGTATTAAAATCGTTAGCTAGAACTCTAGCTTCATGACGCCATCTACTTGAACCACTCCCAACCCCGCCAGTAATTTCTACGATACCTAGTCATTATCAAGACTCTTAGATTCATATTCACATTTACTTTCTGACTATTAAACGAAGGGGGCTGGTAACAAATCGATAACAAAAACCCATGAACGACGAGCGATGGGAATTCTCATCTACATGAGTTCACATCGTCACTGATTAAAAGATTTGTTCACAGGAAATCACTACAATAACTAGGTATGACTCTTCGGCTCACAGTGACTACCTACCAAATACGCGTAGTCACCAGTACACTACAACCCCATCACAGAACCAGTGACAAAATGCCAAAACTTCACCACAATTGATGCCGCGTTTTGCAATTGAAACTCCCGTCCTATCTTTTGAACGAGAGGGTATGACAATTAGTTCGGATTTAGAAGAACAGGGGAGCTCGAGGAAATATTAAATCACAATTCACATCAAATCAAATCGAACCACCACTACCTACATAGTATTCCAAGAAATTCCAGACTTCTATCAAACAATCAATCCTAATTCGTTTGTTAAGCTTGCTGAAAGAGGGCATGCATGCACCATTCACACAAAGATCAGTTTCATCACCAGAAAAAGTATAACTTTCATGACCGTAAGAAGCTTTGAATTATAGTAACCTAGTCATCTTTCTTCCCACGCTCAATCCCAGACCTATTTATCCCCAATCCCGAAAATAGTTTCATTGATCTTCGATCTGGCATGTCGAGTATCCTGTAACCGAATCCTGCATCATATCATCCGGCTCAAGCCCCATAAGTCGCTTCACATCTATGTTTCCTCCATTCCCGCCTCCATTTCCCCGTAGTTGAATTCGCCATTCAAAGCAATTTATATTATACATTCATGTAATCCATCCCTTTATTAGCCTAGAGAACTCTTCTTGTTGGCAAAGTCGCAAAGTCGCAAAACCGAAACCTTCTTAATCCCTTGCTCCAGCCGGCAAGATAATTGCAGTGCCATGGTCAGACTTCCAAGTAGTACTCAACCAATGTCCGAAACACCTTTGATTTGAACTCTGACGCTCTATATAAGCATGAAATGTGTAGAACGCCCAGAATAATATCCCACGCCTGTAACACTTTTGTACAACAAGAACATGATGTTCAAGCGAAAAACCATCCACTCAATTCCCACATCCCCGGAATGTAAAGAGCCCGTTGTTTGAGCTGCGGGTTATTTAACCCTTGTAGGAGAAAGTCAAGTCGACTAAAATTGATAGGTTTCATTATCCAGCCATCGAAGCTAAAAAAGAAAGTTCATTAGTTTCTTTCGTAAAATGATTCAGGAAAGACTGAAAAAGGGGAATAAGCATACCCCGCTTCGATATAATCAAATCGTTGTTCCTCTGTAAGTGAGGCTGAAGCAGCAATAATGGGAACTCTCCTCCTAACTTGATGTAATTCGAGATATTCCCTCTCAAATTTGCGTATCATTCTCGTTGCCTTCGTACCATCAACAAGTGGCATCTACCGAATGTTAGCTGTCAGATATGAACCTTTAATAGGGTTAGAGAGATGTCGTACTTGTAAGTCCATCAAGATGACGTCGACATTATTGTTTCCAGACGTGTAGTAATCGTAACATGATTGCCCTTCAGATGTAATTTCAGGTTTATGTAAAAGTTTGCTGAGTCTTTTATGCAGAAGCTTTGAGTTGATAGGATTATCCTCTGCGATTAGAATCGAAAGCGGCTTCTTTGTTGACATAAGATCGATCATAGTTAAGAAAGGTAGGCTTGATCTTCGGCGCGCGGATGGTGGCTCGACAAATTCTTCTTTCGAATGCATTGCGAGATCGAAAAATGATGTAGTAATAGATGAACCCTCTTCGATTGGTGTAGCTAACGGAGTGCTTCCGAAAGTCGACATCGTATAACTAGAATTCATTCTCTCACTCTCATCGCAATTGCTTCCGGAATCGGAGAATGGACGAATCTGTCTAGCAGTACTACTGATTGGGATTTCTTGAGCACTTGATGCAGCTGGAGCGTGTTCAAAAGGTAACTCAATACCGAATATAGTCCCTTTACCTACCTCACTATGTACTCGAATTTGACCATTGGAGTTACGAACGTATCGCGCAACTACAGCAAGGCCGATACCAAGTGTCTCTCTCACATCACTTAGTGGTTGTGCCGGCTTTTTAGTTGTAGAGCAATCAGTCTCATCCAATATCTGCTCAAATTCCTGGAACAATTCATCAAGCTGTGACTCCGACATTCCGATTCCCACATCTTGAACGGTGAGAGAAATAACAGTGCTGGCTGGCCATATCTGTATGGGTTTGATGTCGATTTTGACACCGCCGACGACGGAGTTTTGGAATGCGTTGCTTGTAATGTTAGAGATAACCTGTCGCAACCGGGTAGCATCACCCCTGACCATTTCTGGGATGCCTTGTTGAATAGTAACGGTCAAATCTAGATTCTTTCGGACAGCTTCTTTTTGGAAGGCTGACATGACTTCTGAAACTGTAGCTGAAAGATCGAAAACATCTTTCATGGAATTCACCGGGCCAGTTTCAGCTTTGGTGAGCTTCAGGAGGTCGTCAATGACATAAACCAAGGATCTTGAAGCTCTGTGAGCTTTGTCCAACAACTCGCGGGTTGGACCTTCGATTCTGTCCTCAAGTGCCATTTCGAGATAATTAACAACAGCATTCAAAGGTGTGCAAACTTCATGACTGGTATTTTTCAATAGAAGGCGAGTCATTCGATTGAGTCCAGTTGATTCCTTCTGTCGCCAGATCTCAATGAACCTTCCATACAGAAGACTTAGCACAGACGCAGTCTCGAAATCATCAGCGTTCCATACTTTAGAAGTACCTTTGATAGTCTGTGTCCAGCGACTGAAACTACTTCTTGGCTCTAGATACTGCCCTTTTGCAGGCTTGATCTTTTCATAAGGGTTACCCGCCCATCTGACTTCGCGAAGTTGACCTCTTCTGAAAAAAACCAAGAAATCATTCCCTTCAGTGCTAAGAGGTATGACTAGTATCCCAGCTACGGCACTGATTCCTGGAGAATCTTTCAATTTTGGCAAGTCTCTTGTGATATTGTGCGTGGAGAATATTTCAGTAAAGTGGCGAGACTGTAGGTATGCAAGAATCGCCAATGCCTCGCGATAAGGGCGAAGTTTTCCAATAGCTCGTGCTTCATCCTGAATATTCAAAAGACCAAAGTCGGCATCGAAAACTCGTAGTAAGTCGTCGGAAGATGCCGCAATAAAACCAGAAGGTGTCTTTCCTGGATTCTGACGTGGTGCTTTGCGAGCTTCAATACGTTGATGCATCAACAATCGCTCAATATTTGTTGAAGCACACTCTCCAATATTTCTGGCGACTATGTAAGGGATAGCACAGTTAGCTTTTCTTGTTCAAAACAAAGTAAAGTGGAAAATGATTCTTTTGAATACAACACATATCTGATGCGTCTAGAGACAATAACCAATCTCGATAAACAATCTCAAAGGGAGTGTGACAGCTCGGAGAATACTCACGTTCGCGCATTGGTAAAGTTACGCGGGTGCCATGACTGCCATACCCATGACATGCAATAAGTCCCCAGAGATCGCCATCAATTACAATGGAAACTGACATTGTCGAACGTACTCCCATATTCGAAAGATACTTCAAATGAAGTGGCGACATGGCGCGTAAATAAGCGTGCGTTAAATCGAGGGGCTTTTCAAAATCTGACTGATCACGACAGACCTATTGTATTGTCAGCACGGCGAAGTTCGGCTTTACTTCAGAACAATAAACACTTTAAACATTCTCTCACAATTTTCGAGCAGTAGATTGACGTATCTATTAGCTGGGGTATTTGAGGAGCACGTCTTCAAACTGTTGAGACACATTGAACTTGATGTTCGAAATGAACTCAAATTTATAACATGAAATTGTTCAGGCGGAGTTTATTATTGTGGCTTCTAGCGCATGGCAAAAAAAAGGAAAAAAGAAAAAACGTTACGTAGCTATCATCTACACAAAAACAACAACAAAGTAATTAAAACGTTGCTTACCAGTCGTGCGGTCTCTTCATCTCGGTCATGGAGCATTCGGATCCTGTTAATCTTATATAAGTCCCGAGCTTGCTTAGGGATATCCGAAGCTATCAATTATAAGTTATCGCTGATCCGTTTAAAAAGGGGGAGGAAAGGGGAAATTCATCCAAAAACGAACCTGGGAAATGCAGTCCTCTAAATATATCATCACTGGCTTTGGGATTGAGTAACTCAGCCTCCACACATCCATTTTTGGTGGAATCGAATCGATAGAACATGACTCGATGAAAGCCCGTCAAGTCAAATATGAGGCCCACCAAGACGTCTTGAAGCTTTTGAACCGAAGTACATGCAGCAAGTTGTTCTTGTGCTTGTGTCATAGCATTAAACACTTCCAGAGAACCAACAGCATGCCTGCCCTTTCGTTTTGCAATCTGCAAGACGCGAAGAGGTTGGCTTCCACTGGAGATACTTTTCAGTCGCTCTCCAAGTACTGTTTCATTGTCGATAGTTCGCGTCGGCAACTTGGGTAAATCGTTCGTGGTATTATGAGGTTCATCAGAAAAAAACATTTCATCAGAAAATGGTTCAAATTCACAGACGATCAAATCATCTGTGCCTTTAGATATATGAATCGCACACCAAAGATTTACCAACCCTGTGTGTGCAACAACTGACATGGAGAAGACATCCAGCTTTGTATCGGAAGATGGGTTTTTGGTGACAGCCCGAAGAGCATGATCCACTCGTGCGATAAAATCTTCGCGAACGTCAACGCCAAGAAGGTCAAGGAAAGAATTCAACGAGAAGAGTTGTTCTGGGGTATATTTCAATATTTTGAACGCATTCTCGCTGGCAATCCGAACCATGAGATCTCCCTGATCATTGTATCTTAAGGCTAGTAATGCACCATACTGTTGAATTGCTCCTGGGATATGTATAGGTTCATCTTCACACTTGAAAAATGTCCGCTCCTCGGTGCTCACAGGTTCGCCGGGAGATATGCCTGGAGGACCCGATTTCGAAGGGATCAATTGTGAACGTTGCGATATCTTCCTATCTTCATTCTCGGATGGGCCTTCACCACCGCCAATTTCTGTTGAATAGTCATGCATTGCATATTTAGGTAATCTGCGAATTTGGTCATCGGGAGGTATTGGTGGGTAAGGCGGTGGCAAGAAGTTCGTTTCGCTAGAGCCATCGGAATAGCTGTCATTCAAAATGTCATCTTTATCGTAAGGCTCTTGAGCCGAATTAGGACCTCGACAGCTTGAATTCGATGAAGAAACATCGTCGGTATTCTGCGAGGTTGAGTCTGTATTGAGGTCTCTTCCATTGACAAGATTTCGAATGGGAAATATCCGTTCGACTTGAAACTCTTCAACCGATGGGTAAACCACCGACTTGGAAGGTGTTGTATCTATGTTGGACATCATTCAGCATATTGTATCCTACCAAGCAGAATATTGAATATTGAAAGTGTCCATCTCTAAACGCTTGGTTGACGTGTAGAAAAGAAATTGTGATCAATATAGAACTGAGACCCATCAGTGCATGGGAACTAATTTTATTTGAGCAAAGTCTTGGTCTAGCTTGAAGTCTAGAGGGACCGCTCGACGAGCGATCCCATGGTTAGTCGCGATGGTATGGAGATCGAAGTGAATCCCTATCGACACCAGTCACGGAAAATGCTCCGTAATGACAAGGATACCGAAAACTTTATGCGTGAAGTGCAAGGAGCTCTAGAATGTAGAGAAGAAAACAAATGTTTTAAAATGGGCTCGATGGGAGCAATTTGAAATTTTGTACAGTATATCTCAGTTACCCCTCCTCCAGATTCATCAAAGCATACTAAAGTATTCATAAAAGGTGGAAATTGTCATGGCTAAGATCGTGCGTGACAAAGACGAGAGTTCATTATCATCTTGAATTTTGATATTGGAAGATTTTGCCTCATTGTAATAACAACAACCAACCTACTTCATATCTTTTGACAAGATATCTTATTGATCTTGACTTGCTTCAAGGGCTTATTGTTGAGCCAAAGGAGACGTCACTGTATACTTCATACTCATCATTCATCACATAGAAGATGACTGCGCAGAGCAGGATCAGAAATTGAGAGGAATATACGAGTATCACAGTGTGTTAGCCGTTTACTTTCTAGAAAGCCTATCATTGAAGCTTACTAATAATACTACTGCAGCAGGAAAGGACGTATGTGGCCCGTGCGAACGGGAAGCCACGATGGGATTGTGCAATATTTGCCATTGGCATCGGTATTGTTGATCCTTTCCTGACTCGCTGCGTAGAAATTCCAAATCCTATGTAGCATTTGAGAAGACATCGAATCTTAAATCTTTATAATGCTGACATTAGCTGTCATAGAGACGTTACTTTTCCTAAGTAATGGTTTCAAGTTTCACGATATCTATCAACTACAAATTTTTGGAGGATCATGAAAGTCAAGCTAGACCTAAAAGTACAAATCTTCCCGTGCTCCGTGAATGGGGGTAAATGCACTCTCCAACTCTATTAGAGTAAAGAGTTGTTACTTGTTATTGTTATTACGGGGGCTTCTATCAAAAGTGGTACTTCGTACATATAAAAAGAAATCAAACTCAGCCCAGATTACCTGGGATTTCTATAGATAGTCAGCTAGGACACAGCTGCTGCATCATACCAATTCATACTGTTGATGGATATCAGACTGATGGATAGGATGGTTAAAATACACTTCGATGAGGAAGGAAGTAGTGAAAAAGAGCTCTGAAGATCGTGCCATTTAGATCGTGCTACCTTCTGCGTAGACGGACTTCGGAGTACCTACCCATGCTTACCATTCGAGAAGATCCATGTATGGACCGTGTACGATGTGACCCGATATTCAAGGCTAGGCTAGAAGCTACCAGACCTACATCGTAGAACAACACCTACGTACAGTAGCCAGGCTCTAGGTATAATAGCCCGTTAGACCGAGTCCAGCTGTAACCTCAACGTTTCTAGCAGTTGGCTATTAGTCGACAAATAAAAATCATCCATCTCCTATTTCCTATTTCCTATTTTCGGATTCTCAACGGAAACTTCCAAATTCCAATTCTTTCGAGGTGCGATCCACTCTCACAATTCGCTCAATCATGGTAGGTCGAGTCCATACAGTATGGGGGTTTTTTTGCTGAATCCTTTCCCAATAGGTAGTTCTGGGGAGCTGACTACCTAGCATTGTCACTCGGACCTCGATTTAAGTTTATCCTTTTGAGATCCGGACCCCTTCATCCTAGGAGACAAAAAGGAAGCAACAATATGTATTCATCATAGCTGACGCCAGTAAGTAGCAGTAACCCTTACTGCCTTTCAAATCTTCATTATATTCATGTTTTCTTCTGAATTCTGATCATATTTGATTCAGAGCTGAACATCTAGGGTTGACCGAATGCCCAAAATTTTGATGTAAGATTGTACAAATTTCAAAAAATGGCAACTTTCATCCGCATTGAACAAAAGCTATCCTAAAAATTACATCAAGATTCTTCAATTCCTTATTCAAGCTTTAGATCGATTGAAATTCCATTTACTATTTCCTCCAACGTCACTTCTCTAAGCGCACCCCAAAAAGAGGTATTGATAGCCTAGAAATCTGTACAGTAGCGCAACATATTATTCACTGGCTAAATGGCGTCGCATAAGCCACACCAAAAATTTATGTCAACATCTTCCGAGAACATCATTTCAAATTTCAATACAAATATGAATTCTCCATTTTTAATTACAAAACCTGTGATTTTCTAGTGATTCACTATCTATTGCCGCGCTTCAACGGTCTGGAATGTAAAACATCAAAACTTAAATTGTGCGTGGAATGCGATTCCCGATTTATGGGATCCAAGAATGCGGGGAATCGTGATATCAACATTGACCAACGATCTTAAGACTCATTGACCCTCGCCCCCCTTAAATTAGATAGCAGCTCGATAACAGACGATAAAGATTGCCACTTGAAATGCTACTCATCGCCCCAATATTCCAAGTCATACTTTTCTTATCGATCGCATCCTCCTTTGCTGTCTTAAATCCAGCTGGAAGTATCGGGTCCAAAGCGACCGCCCAAGATGGAGCATGCATCAAGCAAGGCGGTAAAATCTACCTCCTGTCTCGTTCTCTCGCTCCGTACTAAAATGAAATAAGGTCTCTGTGCCCAAGCACCTTGTTGTAAAGACTCGGGCCTAAAATGTCAACTAGACGGTTATGGCATCCATTTTTGCGAATATGAAAAAGATAATGCGCCTCCGACTACAAGATCGACATTGGATACTTTCTATGAGATTCTTCTAGCATTTGGGGGAATGGCTTCGACGGTTTGGAATACCCTCGCTCATCAGTCTAAACATCAAGAGGTTGGTGAAGGTGTTGGGATGAAAATAGAGGTTTCTTCGAGACTGGGTGATGAAATTATTACTGCGAAGGAAACTTGTAGTAAAGCTGGTTGTACGTATTGACCCTTCCAAAATTCATACACTCTTTTAAAAACTCACGACCGGGAAAATAGCGTCATGCGATTTTCACAAAGGCGAACACTGTTGCCCCTCACTTGTTTGCTACATGTCCCGAGGTTCAAGCATAAGTGAATGCCGTCCACCTTCTGATGTAGAGTCTGAAGATGCAGAAACTCTGGATGTATTGCGGAAACCATATCTGTCACTTAAACAGAACTTGAACCCTAACTCGAATACGGATGAAAGTCTTGAACCAAAAGAAGAGAAGAAAGAAGAAGCAAATAATTGGGACTTGCTGGAAGTAATTAAAACGCCGCCTAGATTAGACGATATCACCGAATTGCCCAAGTGTAAACCAATGAACAGTAAGTTCTTTCTTCTTGCCTCTCTTGAAATTTTGAAATTAAAAAGAAACTAGTGAAATGCAATCCCATAAGCGGCATCAGAGTTTGCTGTCCAGACTTAGACTGCATACAAGTAGGTCCCGCATATGAAGACTTCGAATGTAGGCAAGCTTTAGAAGATCAGGACAAAAAGGAAGCTACAGCATCTTCATACAAGAAGAAAAGTGGTGGTAAATCGCAGTGGTTTCTTGGTGGCTGAAAAGTCAGAAATATGATATGATAGGGGAAGGAATCGAGGGAGAGAAATGGAGAAGTAAGAGGTCTGACCATGATGAGCTTCTATCTTTCTGATTTCTCAATGGGATGGTATAGGCGAATAGGTGTAAAAGGATATGACAGGAAGGAATGCAGAGAATTCTGGTAATCGGTATTAGCGAATTATGTGCCTTTTTGGATTGAAGGGGTAGGAAATTGGGATATTGTTAGTTGGCTCCGGTCTTGAAAGAGAATTGGAGGTTCATATTCTATACTGAGGAACTCCTCAATCGTACTATAATGCAACAGTAAGAAACTCGTTTTTCGAGGCGTCTTTATGAATGGAATCTGTCTGGCACATCGAATTGAGTGATAAGTCACTATTGGATTGAAACATCAACGTTTTCTAGGCCACTGAAGTCAGTTCAACCACTGAACGTTCACTTTGCTTTCACATTTTATTTTTCATCTTCAACAACAAAAATGAGTTCTGGAGTACTCCCTCGACTAGTACCAAACCTATAAAAAACCTTTCTCGTCCTCCAAAATCATAATTTCTCCATCGTTTCTACAACCAATTCTGTTCTGTAGTGTAATTGATATCTCCCCAGATCAAAGCACCACATCAAGTCTACCTCACAAACCAATCACCTCATTTCCACTTCAACGACAACAATGTCTTCACCGGCTAAGCCGCCGGCTGAGAAGATCACAACTCCTCCTCCAACAAACCCTAAAAAGAAGCCGTTCTCTTCACCAAACGAAATGGTCACTTTTATCGTTGGCACAGGCGACAAACAAGAGACCTTTCAGGTCCACAAACAAATCGCATGCGAGCATTCGGAAGTCTGGAATCGGGCTTTCAATAGCCCATTTATCGAAGGAAAAACGCAAACATATCGTATTGAAGACACTGGCCCTGAGGTATTTCGATTATTGACGCAATGGGTTTACCGAGAGAAGTTCGACTGTATTCATTTAGGAGACTTGGATGCCAGCCACGGTGATGATCTTGATTCAATGGGCCAGTGTATTAAAGAAGATGGTATCCTGCTGAGTCTTTGGGTTTTGGCCGAAAAGTTTCTAATTCATCGACTCCAAAATTATACTATGCACATTATTTGTAAAAAAGGGACCGCTTGTAGACAAATCTGCCCAAGCTATTATGGATATGTCTATGAGAACACAGTTGAGGGTAGCGCTTTGCGTCGCTTTGTGGTTGAGCAGAGTTGTTGGGCCGCTCAACCATTTGTCAATGAATTGACTAATTCCCCCGTGGAGATGTTGAGGGATATTGTGACAGTCCTTAAGGCACAATTACCTGCCAATGTTAGGGCAAGGAAACGTTCTCAGATGACCGAGGAAAATTATCTGGTTGAGGAATATCCTGCTACCGGTAAGCAGTTCTCTCTGTAACATTTGATATCCTGACTAACTGAACAATAGAATCCTGAATTTTATCTGGGATTGGCAATTTTGCGAAGAATGGCTGCGAAGGGGGGTCTCTCTGGTTGATTGACTAGACTCGGACGATGAACTGTCAGCATCGTGCTCCGTGAAGGGTGCACACAGATTACTTCGATGCGGGGAATCGTTAAAGGATATGTTCAGCTATGAGTTCGTTGTGTACACAGGCTCATATAGACTGATATGGGATGCTTTGGAAGTGGGAGGAGAGATAGTGGGTATTCTGTTCCTCGCTCATTGCGGCAACACACATGTCTGTTGTCCCAATAAAGTAAAGTTAAGCTAAGAATGTATTCTTCCGACAATATTTTCTGCCTTTTTCGTGTGAATTTGACCCGTTTTATCAAGGTTTTTGATGCTTCGGTGAATCATACATGATGAAGACTGTGATGATACTTCCTTTTTTTCGAAGATTGCAAGCCTGACATTGTTTGAGAAGTCTTCGGGCTATATCAGTTTAAGCTTCTGCCATGACTAGAAGATCCACATCGAATATAATTGCTTGGAATAGAAACTTTACCTTAGATATTAGCTAAAACAGCAACAAGGTCAGATGCACCTTCCTCACTTCTCACAAATTAGTACATATGCTCACCTCTAGGATTGCCAAACTTCACACACTTTGGCATCCTGACTTCCGAATGTGAGGAATACAAGACATCGAATATTGAATGGTTTAGGACTGGACGGAAGAGAATGGAGGACACTATTCCACATAGTCAGAATGAGGATGTATACCTCTTTTCCGAAGGCTAGACAGCATGCGATTATTACATGTACAAATCCACAGGATGCAGAGAATCCATTTTGGTCAAGAAAAGAAAGAGACGGGGATGGGTTAGGAGTTTTAATTCGTTGTGGTTTTCTGGGTAATTCATAGTACGGATAACTTTACATTGCCTCACTACCCATCACTTAAGATACAATTGCTGCCCAGCAGAATCAAGTCCTCGATTCTAAATCAACATAATTTTGAACACCCATTTTCACTCAACAATACATATCTGCCCAGACGTTTCTCAACCTGAGTAATCAACCCTCCAGCTAAGATAAAATAGACATCGGCATCGGGCTGTATACTTGTTCCTCGTCTTCCACTCCCCATCCGCAGTACACTCAAAACCTCCCCTCTCCCGCATCAAAACTATTCTCCTTCTACTCCAAATGTCATCATGCAAAAAAACAAGTAATAACTACCTAGATATACATCGACCTCACAAAGCGGAGCGATGCTTTCTTTGTACATACATAGATAGGTAAGCATACACAAATAACACAACATCACATCTCCCCCATCCCCCAGACATTCCAACCGGAACCCAATCGTGTTTATCAAACACTTCATATCTCCAACTCACAGATCTTTCTCCCAAAACAAACAAGAAATCATAAGTAAAATCAGTTCCAGTTAAGTTGAAACCCACTCTCCTCTCACCCCCATTTTATTTTCTCCATTTTCTACTCTAGCCGAATGCACGTATTGCTGACCCGTTTAGCTATTGTCAAGAAAGAAAATTTGATATCATCACTTCCATGATGAATGGAGAAATCGAATGTATACCAGAACAGAAATAGCTAAGATGTATTCTGGCCTGTGACTTATCAAATCCATCGAGGAGGTACCTAGCCCCATTCTTCTATATCATGAGGTATATTCTTTGCGACTAAATAAAGTGCCAAATTGGTTCCTCTACGCCTGATCTCATGTCTGTATCCATTTTCCCAAGGTAAATATAAACTCCCAAACACCGCGCTTAAGCAAAACAGCCTTCTCGTATCTTTTCTCCATTCGCCTTTCTCCGTCCCAAAACCCTGACCAAATACACATCTTAAAACATGAACCCCGCAGCTCCTACAGCCATAACTCCCATCAAAACACCCCATCTCAATTCTCCTTCTCTCCCCCTCCACCCCACCACACTACCTCCCGCAATACTACTCCCCGCACTCGTAACTCCACTCTCCACCGTATCACTCGCTTCCCCTTTAACCTGCTCTTTCACATTGCCTCTAAAAAACTCCTCTTTATCCCCCTTCCCCCCATTTACAACATTCCCCGCGGGCCAGTACTCACACACTACATACCATCCCGGCGTATCATTTTCCCCTGCACAATTGGTACGCGCGCAACCGACAGATGTGGTGTTTGACCAGACTAATTGTGTAAAGTGACCTGTATCTTCGCTAAAACCTGGAGAGGAGTACGAATACTTGAGGCGTTCGAGAACCCAGGCGTCGACGGATGAGGTCGCATTGGGATAGCCGGCTGCTAGATTTTCGCCTGTCGGTCCGCCCTGGTAATGGGTATTAGTTATTTGTTATTATTTTGGAGGCTTGAATTTGTGAAGTGTCCAACTTGGGAAAGGGGACGGGAGACAGAAAAGAAGGGGCTTGACGTACAGAATGTTCAAAGACGCAACCTTTGGACCAATCCTTGGCAATTTTTGCACTGGTATCATTCCACTCCAAGTTACTAACATTTTGTTCTCCCCGATAGAAATTATGCGCCGCGATCATATCGGATTGGAATTGGGAATCAGAGGTATATGATGTAGAAGTTGGTTGAGAAGCTGCCGATTCTGTGACCGTCGTAACAGTTGTGGTCTTCGCGGTTGCCAGAGGTGTCAGGAGAAGGAGATTTATGGGTATGCGGATAAGCATTGTGAGATGTGGTTTTGTAATGGGCTTGTAAAAGTGATTCTATGTAAACCAGAGTATGTAGACAAAATAACGTTACGGTGGCAGCAAGAAGTATATCGTTGCAGCAGAATATACAAATATAGATAGCAAATGCCCTCGCGTCATAAACAAGAAAAGTCGTGAGATGAAAGTGAGATGAAGTCTGTGGTCATCGATATCATATAAATCTCATCCCGAGTCCTATAAGTCCTCGCATATATACTCTTACTTTTGATTGGAACCCAATGTTCATCAGTCTTATAACTCCGAGCTTGGAAAGTGTAAACCAAGGACAGAAAAAGTAGCAAATGACCAGCATTGCCTCACCGGTGTACAAAGAAAAGATCCGGAGAACCCTTGGCCATACATTCACCTTTTTACTTTGATTCCCGACTCCACTAACCTTGCAAGCAACCTCCACTCAATAAAGAAGCCCCCATCTCACATCGTTTCGTTATATTAATCATGTTGTGCTGGTGCCAAATGAATGGATGATTTTCATTCATTTACTTGTTTCTTGATTTCGTGTCTCGCGAAGCATGGTTGGTCGTGAAGAGGCGTAATAATAAGAAAGATCCAGACCAAATGACTAAGCGAGAAAACGGGCGCTTGGGAGCTATGACGTAATACCGCTGTTCAATTAATTGCACGAAATCCGGGGAGAAGTCTTAATTCCTAAGGGCCCGCACTTTAAATTCTATTGAAGGATACCTAGTAGATGGTACAAGTTGTTAATGCCCAGCCTTTCAACGCCGTATCGTTCTTTTTAGACCATTTCAATTGAAAATCTCTTTAAAATCTAAGGCAATTCATCCACATTTCCATTCAAACCATTGGTATCATTTGCCTCTGTAGTGAAGCCCTTAACATCCAATTTTTTGACAATTTTATTCCAGCCAAATGTATCCTTAAGCTTTCCTGCTTGGATTCCCTTAAGGGTGGTGAGAAGCTTCTCGCAGATAGCACCGGGTTCTTCGGAGGATGAAGGGATATATTCTGTAGTTTTGTTATCAGAGTAACGGGTTATGGAGCGAATTGGGACAAGAGCAGCGGCAGTTCCGGCGGCCATTACTTCGGTGAAAGTGGGGAGTTCTTCGTATTTGATCTAGAAAGATGAGAGTTAGAATAGGTTGAATACGAAATGGAGGTAATAAAATGGATAGGACACGGGAAATGCACAAAAAATAAAGGAGGGGAGGATTGACTAACCGAGCGAACTTCCGTCTTCCACCCAAGACTCTTTCCAATTTCCAAGATACTATCAGATGTTACACTAGCAATAACATTCTTACTATCTGGTACCACCAATGTAATGGAATCTCCCTCCTTCTTCGCGCCAATAAATCCACTTGTAGAAAATTCATCGATTTCGCTGCGCGTTTGACTATCCAAATGCAATGTTATACCATATCCCTCGTTTCTGGCTTTATCACTCCATCTCAACACTGGCGCATAGTTTCCTCCTACTTTTGCGCTTCCAGTTCCATGCGGTGCAGAACGATCGAATTCCTCGAGGATCAAGCACTTAACTGGGTGTACACCATGGTAAACACCTACTGGGAGGACATAGACACAGAAAGTATATTCCTCTGGGGGACTCAGTCCCAACTGTGCACTGGAACCAAAGATCAAAGGTCGGATATACATGGCAGCGCCTGTTTCATGAGGTGGTACATATTCTGCATTCAAAGAGACAGCAGCATGTACACAGTCCATGAAGACATTCTCAGGAACAGGAGGAATGGAGATGAATTCTGCAGAGTGGGCTAGACGAGCGGCATTTTTGGTAGGACGGAAAATGGTAATGGAGGAGTCTCCGGGAGTGCGGAAAGCTTTCATGCCTTCGTATGCTTGTTGGCCATAATTGAGAGCGGGGGACATGCCATGAAGACGGAGGTAGGGATCGGTAATGAATTTTGGAGGGGTCCATTGGCCGGTTTTAACTGAGTAGTGGGATTCGATGTGACCGTTAACTGAGGGAGAAATTAGCTTTCTGTGGACGAGACTTTTGACAGCAGTCAATTGAGTAATAATAGGAAGGCTAGGACAGAGAAATTGATATTACCTTCACGGAATTTGAAGCCAATATCACTCCAGTCAATTGTGCTAACAGGGGGTGGGGGAAAAGCCATATTGATTTGCAAAAAAAAAAGGATCTGATGAGAACTGCTTTGAAAGTCAAGATATTCAGAGATTTGGAAGTAGCACAGCAAGTATTTAAGATCGTGAAGGATTCAAGATTGTTAATAAGTCTTTCAATGTTTCCACGGAGATGTAGTAAATACAACACAGTCAGCTAGCTCAAAAAATATTTCATGTTTCCGAGCTCGGAGAACGCGGGGCAGAAATGACGGAAGGGGAGGAATGATGCTCCGAAATGTACCTGAATAAATGGGGGTGGAGAAAAGGAAATGTTACAGCTTTGTAGCCAATTAAGATACGATCTTGAATGAATATGAAACAATCAAATAGAACGAATAAGAGTCTTGGAATTAATTTATTCGAGGGACGGTGATTTCTAAAATAGGAATTTATCACGCTAGATATGTAGTACCTAAGTAGGTAGGTAGTTGGGATGAATTTATCGAATGTTCGGTATTAGTTTCTTTCTCACTCTCGTTTTCTCAAACTAACATTAACATTCATTACTTTGAATTAATGCTTCTCTTTTTCCTTTGTTGCTGACATCTCAAACAACGCTACGAAGTATTCATCGAAACATTCGGAGCCGAGTTCAATTCAAGAAGTTGGCCCTTATTCTGTTCCGTTAGCCAACCATATCACAATCATCAATACAAACAATAATTCCTTTTCGGTCACAATACAGCATGGCTCGAAAGCCGCACTTTACTCTTGCGGGAATAGCTGTAGCAGCTTTTCTATGCATATTCTTTGTACTCACATTTCGCAATCAAAATCATGGAACGAGAGCTGTCGATTATGGCACAGAGAGCGATTATAACGCTGAATTCCCTCTGGATAAAACTCCAATTCTTGTCGATGACAATCTTCTTCATGGAGCAGCCACTGCCCCTAAGCTGGAAAATGCTACTTTAAAGTATGTCACCGATCTGCAAAATGCGGTTGGAATGATGTTATCTTTGTACTTATTAACATTCTCACCCTTTAGAGCGGAACTCGGCCACGCAGCCTGGAAAGTTCTACACACGATGATGGCCAAATTCCCCGATAAACCTACAGAAGAAGACAGCTCGGCTTTAAAATCCTACATCCATCTATTTGCGCGCCTCTATCCATGTGGCGATTGTGCGCGACATTTCCAAGGGCTATTGAAGAAATATCCACCTCAAGTGGCAACGAGGAGTACGGCAGCGGCGTGGGCATGTCATGTCCACAACGAAGTTAACAAGCGTTTGAAGAAGGAGATATTCGATTGTAGTAAGATTGGAGATTTCTACGACTGTGGATGTGCCGAGGATGGTGAGCCGGAGAAAGCTGGCGAGGCAAAGACACAGGTTAAGAAGGGGGAGGGAGAGGGTTTCACGCCATTAGAGTTGGATAAGGAAGGGTAGGTTTTCCTTTGAGCTTAAGCGTCTTCTTGAGGGGATGATGTGATGCTAATACAATGGGTGTAGTTTGACTCGGGGAGGTTAAAGCATTTGGAATTGAGCATTAGTCTAGGAAAGGAACTTCTCGTCTGGCACAAAGCAAGTTTATCTGATTCTAATTCGCAAGAACAAGAAAGAGCTTGCCTCAGGTCTCTCACAACTATGGGGATACAAGACCATGTACGATTAGGAATCGAGGTCAGGAACTTATCGAAAGAGGGCGTTGATTAGATTTTGGAGTATTGGGGGTATTGTTATCTGGATTGGAATAGGCAGGGGATGTTTCAATATGTTACGCCCGGTATCCATTTGTATAAATTGTAAATAGCATTTATTAGTTCGTAAATATTTATTTCTTGAACTCGAAACTTTCACTGCTAGGTATGTATATAAGAAGACTAGGTACACGCTAGCTTCCAACTTATGAGGCCTAAGAAACCTCACCGGGAGCAGCCCTAAGAAACGGGAATAACCGCCCAAGCTCGAATCATTATCACCACGTGATCTACCTCACCTTCGCGCTTGCTTGCCTTGCCTCGCGTCTAAGGTCTGCCTGTTCGAGAGCTTCAAATCGGTAGCTCATCTTCCACCCCAACGAACATAACGATTAACGATTCGCATTTGTTTTTTCTACATATTCCAAATTAAAGAAGACCAATATTAAAACTTTCAAGATGGAGTTTGGAAACACAGGAATGTTGAATGAAGGTATTTGGGTATCCAACTCAGCTACCAGTGAAGTTAAAACTAACGAGAGCTTCTTGAAGATGGTATTCATGTGGATATGGATCGTTTGAAGAAGGGAGAAGTCAAGTAAGATACCTAGGTAGCCTGGCCCTACATTTTGAGCTTTACTGATTGATATGATAGCTTAGGAACCTCCATGTAAGAAGCCTAGAGACCACGATAACAATAATGTTCGATTCGAGATCAGCGTTGACATTGATTTCAGTATGGCCATAAACTTTAAGGATGGTGTCATTTTGGGTCAGTTCTTTTAGCTCACAATCTGCGGGGTATAAGAGTTACTGATGGATATATTGGACAGGTGCGGACAGTAGAACAACAACCGGCTCATATATCGCAAATCGAGTTACAGACAAGCTCACCCAGGTACATGATACAATTTGGTGTTGTCGATCAGGTTCTGCGGCTGATACTCAAGCTGTTGCGGATATTGTTCATTACCAGTTGGGAATGTATGGAGTTTTGAATGGCAAAACACCAACCACACAAACGGCCGCTGCTATGTTCCAGGAACTTTGCTACGATAACAAGGATCAATTGAGGTACGAATGATGTTTAACTCCGCGAGTATCTTGTTCTAATTCGATTTTAGTGCCGGTTTGATTATTGCTGGTTGGGATGAGCGACACGGAGGTCAAGTCTACTCAATACCATTAGGAGGATCGTTACACAAGCAATCTTATGCTATTGGAGGTTCCGGCTCAACATACATCTACGGATACTGTGATGCAAACTGGAAGGAAGGTATGGAAGAGGCTGATGCTGTTGACTTTGTTAAGGGCGCATTGCAGGAGGCTATCAAATGGGATGGGAGTTCCGGAGGTGTCATTAGAATGGTGGTTTTGACGGCTAAGGGAGCAAACAGGCATCTATACTTGCCAGACACGAATTATACCATCCGTCATCAATAGATGATGAATCAATGTACGAATAGAACCCGACCATAATACCATGGAGTTTACGCAATGGATTAATTTGCAAGGTTTCATAACGGTCAATCCAGGGAAATTTGCATTTTAATTGAAGCGGTGAGATTAAGAATAGGAAGATTCTTATGTGTGGCTTTCATTCCGAATTTTAATCGTATCACATTTCTCGTAGGAGTATGATTTGATAGTTTTCAGTGTTACAACATGTGTGATTGTTATAGGTTACGGGGCAATTTTAAATGAAGAAGATTCGATAGGATCTTCTTTATGCTTCTAATGATATAAAATTAAGGGTATCTCGGTGTGTTGAGTTGTGGATGGATGTATCTGTGGTTAGTTACTCTTGGTATGAATTTGAAGGGAATACAAGCGTTAACTCCAACAACTCCTTTTTAGATTTCAAGTGCGATACCGGTCTAGAATCATAATACAGAGTAGATATATAGGTACATATCTACATAGGTATCTAAGTACTCATTAGATCGATAGGATTTATCGATTGAAATTAGACGATTAGAATTTTGAAAGCGAAGAGTAATGTGTAGATGAATATAGACACTAGGTAGATACCCAAGTGCTCATCATTAGTACGTAGGATTTGGACTACTACCTCGTACCTACTAGGTGATTGTATCATCTATCATCTATCATTCATCATTCATCATCCACCATCCACCATCCACCATCCATCATCCATCATTCTTCCTTTCCTTTCCCTTCCTTTTTCCAAAATCCATCTATCTATTTGCTATCCATTTATTTATTACCCAGGTATTTATCAGTATAAATCCACTATATAATTAATTCAATACTCTGTCGCATTTCTTTTCTCAATTCTTTTTCTATCTCATTCGATTGATCGATCATTTTGATTAAAATGAATGAATGAATTATCATTATTACCTGAGGCGATACTCTACTTCGTAAATTCAGGGTTCTCATAGATCTCCAACTTTTCGTCATAGGTAACTTATTTGAACTTATTACTAGGTATTGCAACTGCAGTCGGCCAGTATTCGGCCAGTGTTCGGCCAGTGGTAGTGAATCGATTATACCACACCCAGCGCCCCTCTCCACATCTTCTTTCAACCCGACAGCCCAGCCGCCCCAGTCAAGTACATAGTACATAACCTACATACCCAGTATCTACCCAGTCAGTACTCATCAATCAACCACCTCCTCCGTACAAATCTCTTTTCCATAATTCACGTCCCTCAATAATAATTATAATAATAATAAAATCCCCCATCAACTTATCAACTTATCAACTGATTTACTACGTATTCTCTCTCCCTCTCTTCCTCTCTTCCTCTCTCTATCTACACTTGTCACTTTACTCAACCTCTCTTAATACAACAATTAAATTATCAACATTTTTCATTCTCGTTGGAGAAAATTGTCCTCTTTTCTCCAATAATTGTTGAATTGTTTTTATAAGGAATGCTGCAGGTAAGTCTTTTTGTAATCCTCTTTATATCTGTGCCAATACGGTGCATGCCCATTCAAGTCATCAATCAGTGCCCAGTGTGTGTGTGTGTGTGTGCGTCTGTTTGTTTTGTTATATTGGAATCTCTTGTTACCCCCACGAAAGATTGATAAAATGGCCATAAAATGGCGCGTCGTTTGTCAACCTTTGAGTTTGTGGTCGCAATCTCACAATTCATAAACAATCTTCGAGAAATGGAAGTTTGCATCAGA
This sequence comes from Botryotinia convoluta, assembly GCA_004786275.1. Classification (NCBI taxonomy): domain Eukaryota; kingdom Fungi; phylum Ascomycota; class Leotiomycetes; order Helotiales; family Sclerotiniaceae; genus Botryotinia; species Botryotinia convoluta. The sequence continues at coordinate 46,499 of PQXN01000275.1, forward strand.
ATATAGTCGGCAGATGTTCAAAGAGTCAGGAAGGATTGTTTTGATGTTGGCTTGTTCATTTACCTTTTTATCCGGTACCTACTAGGTAGTCAAAGACCGATCGATAGGCAAAGTACCTTCACGATAAGACTTTCTGAACCTTCTGGCCATCCTAGCCACCCTACATCAACAGCAAGGACTCAGTTGGCGCTCACGTCTTTTGAAAGAAGACATTCCTATCATTATTATATTCTCTCTCGTCTCCACATTGTTCCAGCCATCGCAGTTTTGAGAGAGAACAAAAAAGCTAATCGCAACGACTGATCAGATTTTCACGACCATCACATTCACTTGATATGGCTGCGGTGATTGATTTTGTGTCAGATTCATCACGCTTCCACCCCCATACAATGATACCCGCTGCAGGGCATCATGGTTCTTCAGAGGGTTCACCATATCGACAACCTTCCCGGACGAGAGTCGAGCCTCCACCAAGTCCGAAACCCCACCCCACATCAGTAGATGATGGTACCCCTCCTCCAAGCGCAAATATGCAAGCCAAATATGGTGACTCTCATGATGTAGACCACCGCACAAGAGTTAAACCCGAGCCTCATATCAAGTCCGAACCTATCTCTCCTCCTTCGAGTTCCAGTCCAAACTCAAATTCACATACACAACAACAATTTACAAGTCAACAAAATTTCCCTCCATCTTCAGCGCCTCATGCACGAGCCGAGCATTCGCATACCTTGAGCACCGATTCTCCTTTAAGGCCTCGAATGACATCTGGGACATCTGAGCGGACAATACCAAGATCAGCAAAGTCTCTCGATGATGTACAGAATTATGGTGGTAACACGATCAAAGTTAGAGATTTGGCACACATTGAAAGTTTCGCCAGCCCAGAATTCCTTTCATCCAGAGGCCAAATTGGAGGCTCACGGACAGCCGATGAGCCTGGATTAAAATACGAGATCAGTGGTATGCCCATTACAGATATTATTGAAATGGTAGCCGGACTTTTAACCAAAATCACCACCACAAACGATCGTCAACATGAAACTTTACAAAGATCCATTCCATCTGCCGAAAATACAGCCAATCTTACTGGACTATCCTCGAGCGTACTCGCATTTCACGGAAAGAACGTGCCTAGCATTACCATTTTGAGTTATTTAACTAGAATACACAAATACTGCCCAACAACATACGAAGTGTTCTTGAGTTTGTTAGTCTACTTTGATAGAATGACGGAGAGAGTTAATGCGGAACCCATAAATGCCATGCGACAAGAAGCCATGGATCTAGATGGTTCTCGACCTTCGTCTACTTATTCTGCAGAGGGTTCTGATTTGGCAGATACCCCACCAGGAGCTAGAAGCGTTCCTGAGCTCAAATCCGAGTTTGAAAATGCTCAATACTCTCACTCACAAGACCCTGAACCTGGATTGGCTCAGTTCCCCCTCTCTCACTTCTTTGTAGTTGACAGTTTTAACATTCATCGTTTGGTTATTGCTGGTGTCACTTGTGCCAGCAAATTCTTCTCCGATGTTTTTTACACAAATTCTAGATACGCCAAGGTAAAGTTTATCATGAATTACCTCTTTCCTCATGCTAACGTTTGTCTAGGTTGGTGGATTGCCGTTGAATGAATTGAACCATTTGGAGCTTCAATTTTTATTATTAAACGACTTCCGATTATCTGTTCCCGTTGAAGTATTAGAGGCTTATGGCACAATGCTTGTGGATTTTTATGCTCGAGAGATTGTTGATCAAAAACGAGCAAGTGGTATGACAGATATAGCATATAAACAAGAAACAGCATCTTGAGATGTCAACGGTACTCATGTTTTCGAATGTAAGAAAACCACGAAATATTTCTTCTTCCTATGTCAATGATTGTCTGTGGGTACAACAGATGTTGGTTATGTTAAGACAAATGGATGATAACGGCGCTCAATAATGATGATGATCATGATCTTTCAGCGAGATAGACTTTCTTCCACTTCTGTATGCGAGGTCAACGACTTCTCTCCTTTCTATACCTCGTATTTGAGATGCATTTGGTTTTGGAGCAATCGATCATAAAAGATACCCTTCTTCTTTTACTCTCTCTTAATATCACTTCGCAAAGACTATAAGATCTTAAGTTGGTTCTATCAAGTAGCAAATGCTTTCTTTTTTTTTGATAGCCTGATTTTTTTTGCTGGTGCGGTCACTGTCTAGGATGACATGGGATGATGTTAGATTTCACATGTTTCTTTCTTTCCTATTTAGGAGGACTTCATTATGGATGGAGAGACACAAAGATGCAGCAGATATATGGTTGAGTAGTATTATATCGATGCACTATTTTGAGAGATGGAGAAAGATGATCAGAAAAACAGAGCTGATTTGGATTGGAGTTGATAGCTATCAAGTGTAGCTTTGGTTGCTGGAAGATGAGCGGATGGATCTCAAGATTTGATGGGATGGAACAGCAGAGCAGAACAGAACAGGGCAGAGCAGAAGCTATGATATGAGTTATGACGATTACACACGTTGGAGATGGGTGGATGGATGGGGATATGAAATTGGGGGAATATGAAATTATAGATGGATGGCGTTGGTGGAGTAATTGGTTGGCGATTAGCGCTTATTTGTGTGTCTGTGTGTGTCTCTTTCTTATACGTTTTTATTAGGTAGCTTTTTCTTTTTTGTTTTCTCTTTTCTTTCTTTTCTTCTTCTTTCTTTAGGTATGTAGTTTGAAGAGTGAGGTGAGGTGATGTGATGTGATGTGGTGACAATTGAATGGATTGATTAATTGATTAATTTGGATTGCATTGAATTTTATGTATTTGTGTTTGTGTTGTGTATGTACAGTGTGTGTGTGTGTATGTATGTGTGTATGAATTGTGTATAAGAATGATATTTATATTAGCTTTGATCTCGGATCGACATATCTCGTCAAAAACATATGGAATCGGTATTTGATATTGGGATATAATATAGATTGGAGGAAATTCTCTGAGGAGAATAGGGAAGATAGGGAAAGGGGAGGGGAGGAACGTCTCATATACTTACTTATTATCTATATGTATGTGTGTATATATATGTATATAGTTGGTTATGGTTATGGTTATGAGAAATAAATGAGGTGTAGATGGCTAGAGGTGTAAATAAGGTATTGGGTGAATGAATTAAATTATATTTTTACATAAACAAAAGAAAGTAAATAAGAGAAGAAATAACACACATCAACACCATCCCCAACCCAAGCCGCAGCCCACGAATCCCCCCAAACTCCGATATCCACCCTTATTTGGTATTTTCATGGTAACCTTATATCTCGTAGAAACTTCAAACTTCAATTTCAATTCCCAATCCCAAGTTCCCAACCATCTCAACAAACCAACCAAAACCAACCTAAACCAACCTTCCCCCCAAGAAAAAATAATGATAAAAAATATAAAAAATATAAAAAATATAAAAAATAAATCAATGATACGCAAACCGAAGCGGCGGATCGATAAATCCGTAGCCTCGACTACTTTTGATCATGGTGAGGGAGATGATGTCGGCGTTGTGCCAGTCTGGTGGGAGGTCCCCGGGGGGAGTTGGTTAGTTTGGATTTTGGATTGAGGGATTGAGGGATTGAGGGGGGAGAGGGGGTTGAGGTTTGGGATTGAGGTTGGGGATTGAGGAAGGGAATGATGAGGGGG
>PQXN01000276.1:0-49808 GCA_004786275.1 Botryotinia convoluta
CCCCACCCAACCCAAACCCCCCTAACTTCCCCTCCAGCGAAGACCACCGCGGCACCCCCTCCTCCCCCGGCCGCGTCGTAACCCTAATACCGTACTCCCACTGGCTCACCCTCTCCGATCCGCATTCTCACCCCTCATCCTCCTCCCCATCCTCCCCCCCAAAAACATGGGGCGTCGCCTACCACATCCCCTCATCCCACGTCGCCCAAGTACGCGAATATCTGGACATCCGAGAGATAAACGGTTACACCATCCACTACACCGCATTTTATCCCGCCGCCTCGTCCAACGAAAACGAACAACAACAATCGATTCAAACCCTCCTCTACATAGGCACCCCCTCCAATCCTCAATTTACCGGCCCCCAAGATCCGCAGGAATTAGCTGAACATATCTTCCGAAGCGAAGGCCCGAGTGGTTTGAATCGTGATTATCTTTTGAGTTTGGATGTTGCTTGTATGTTGCTTTGATTCCATTTTGATTTCTGTTTCTGTATACTTTGAATGCTAGTCATTATCATACATATCTGCATTAGACGAATAATCATGCTAATAAATCTAGTGGATGAATTGAGTCCTGGGAGCGGTGATGATCATATCAAGGACCTGGCGAATAGGGTTCGGAAGATAACTGAGAGGCAAGGAGGTGTAGAAGCAGAAGCAAGTCACACAGAGGATATAGATCATGAGCTCAAGAAGGTTACAAGCACAGATGAGCAGGAGGAGACTGAAAAGTAACGCGTGAAAGAGCCATTCATTCATTCATTCCCTTTTTTGGGGTATTATTTGCCATAGAAACCATAAAGACCTGCAGAGATATGCAGTCTTCATAAAGAGAGCTTGATCAAAATGATCGTGACTCGAAAATACAGGCAGACTTGAAAAACATTTGTCAGATGTTAGAAAGAAAAAGTGATCGAGCAAGGTAAGATAACCCCCTCCAAACTCCATGCAAGCATCAGTATTGCTCGCCAGACCAGAACCGCTGCCAGAAACCACAAGGTAAACCTTAAGCTGCTATCGAAAAAGATGACAACATCATAAAATCTACCCCACGAAAAACCTTCGCTGAGAACCCCAGGCTGACTTTTCTTATTCTCGGAGAATGAGAGACCTTGAAGAGAAGAATGCCGCCCAGTCGAAAACAATTTATTGGTTTCCTCCCCAGTTTCCGGCGTTTCCACCACTTTGGTTACGGTCGTATCCTCCTCCACCGGAGTATCCACCGCCACCACCACCGGAGTAGCCTATAGACAGTTAGTATGCTTATAAAAGTAAAGAATATCCACAGTGCAACTTGCCGCCACCACCACCTCCATTGTAGCCTTTATCATCTCAATTGTTAGTAAATGCTATTCAAAATATTCACGACAGACTAGTCGAGCGGGATCGCTTACCTCCGCCACCAGAGTATCCACCACCTATATCATAAACCGTCAGTAAAGTTCGTGCGACCATTGAAGGAGAAATCATCAAAGGGAATCTTACCTCCACTGTATCCACCACCTCCAGAGTAACCACCACCGGAGTTGTTGTTGTCATATCCACGACCACCTTGGTATCCTCCACCACCACCTCCATATCCACCGCCGCCACGGCCTCCATATCCTCCACCACCTCGGCCACCAACGAATCCGCCACCGCCACCACCTGAGCGGTCATTGCCGGCGCGCTCGGAGGCTTTGTCGACACGAATGGTACGGCCATCGAATCTATATGTATATTAGCTTGTGTCTAGGACTCTGAATATTTGAACAAACATACTCAACGCTATTCATCTCTTGGATGGCCTTCTCAGCATCGGCCTCAGGGGACGAGTCAGGGTTGCCTTGTCCATAACGAACGAAGCCGAAGCCACGGCTACGACCAGTGTCGCGGTCCTTGACAACAACCTGTATTAATCATATCAGTTTCTAATCTTGCAGTTGAGCTTATCGATGAAGGGAGCATAAAACATACTGCTTCTTCAACAGTTCCAAATTCAGAGAACTTCTCACGGAGAGCGTTCTCATCTGTGTGCCAAGCAAGGCCACTAATTGAGAAAGTCAGTCAATCTGTCAAGTGATGGTTTGAATGGAATGTAAATATTTGGACTTACCCAATAAATAATTTAGACATGATAGATAATTCTCGAAAACCTGGCTGAAAGTCTCAATGTCCGCACGCATTCACACAAAAAGAATCGCGCCATTTCAAGCGGAAGTTGTGTATACGAGAGACGGACGGAACACACAAAGAAAGATACATCGAGGCAAAAACAGGAATCCGCAAAACGGAGATATGGAATGGAAGGGTGATATGGAATGAATTTGGAATCAAAATCGCAAAAGACGGTTAAGTCAGCTAGCACAAGCAGGAGAATCGGACGAACTTCTTGAAGGATTAGAGTGTCGAGTTGAAGTGAAATATCGAGATTTCTTTGTTTGCTTGTTGGTAAAGGGTATCGGGTCTGAGATGTCAATAACAGATCGTTGGAAAGGTATTTTATTCAATCGGGCGACTGAAATGACAGTGCGATCTGATAAAATGTAAGAATGCGAAGGTAAATCGCGAAAGAAGGTATTTTGGGTTGAGGTTGTAACTTGTAAGGAAGAGGAAGGAAGTTGTAGTGGAAGAAAGGGATTAAGATAATTGAGGTAGGTAGGGAAGATTTCTGATCTATTAAGCGCAAAGCGGGGGAATTGAAAGAGACTGCATATGATTATTATTGCCCCTCCCATAAGATTCACTAGCGTCCAAGAAGAAGAAGATGAAGAGAGATACATGAGCGAGCTCGACCTTTGATTCGATCCCTTGAATTCACCACACCTTGACGGGGGCTCACGGTCCACCCCCGATTCAGTTAGATCGACTCTCTTTTACCAAGTTCCAGTTCTCAACAACAAAAACAACCTCAAGCTTTATCCCACATTATCAACCGCTTTGGATTTTCAATGAATACTTCACTCATTTATCATCAATACTAGATATTCAACCAATTGAAAATTCACGTTTAAAAAGAAATAAGTAGATATTCTATTTGAAATCGACAAAGGAAATTGAATAATCTTTATATCTATTCACTTCTCACTTCAGGCCACCAGTACAAATGTCTAGGTAGGTAGCTGTATGATTCTTGTGTGACATTCGGCCAGCAACAAAAAGCAAGTTCTTCATTCCAGCATGCACACACACATTGGTTGAAAAGGCCAAAGACGAAAGTTTCCTTGATGCTCAGTGGACGGCTGGAAAAGCCCATGGCTTACTAGAAACCTTGCTTTGATTTATACTTCTTGTTGGTTGGAACCAAGCAATTCTTCTTTTGGCTGTGGTCTATCCTTGGCTTGGGTGTCTAATAAAATTGATATAAGAGATCTTCCTTCGGCTTTTACATTTGTTGCCCAATATTAATCTTGAGGAATTTATCAGAATTGCCTGGACCGGATAATGAATCATATCGTAGGTACCTAGGTAGGTATAGGAATCTCCGAATTTCGGCATTGATATGTCGCAATCTACCCACCAAGAATTATACAATGCCTCAAGAGTCGGTGTTATCATACGATCGATCAATCAATGGAAAGAGGACAAATCATACCTAGGTAGATAGATCCTCCGACCCTCCTATAGCCAAAGGGCAGATGGTTTGGAATTCTTGTGCTCTTCTCGATGACCTTTGTCAATATCCACCTCTTATTAGCCCATCTAATAGCTTTTCCAAGCTTTCCAACTTCCAATCCAATGAATGATACGATAGCTCGTACGCTTTATTTAGTATGAATTCCAACATCCTATCATATGCATAATCCCCCAAGATCAAACCTGCAGACATGCAGATACTACCGTATTGGTAGTAAGATGATATGAAGCTATGGAGCTATCAAGTTGCATAGCTGCAGAATATACAAGACGACGGACGGTACGAGACTATGAATTCGGTGTGAATATCAAAAGGAGCTTGGGGTCCAGGATTGCTATCGATTGCTATCGATTGAGGTGGGGTAAAACTTGATTCAAGGGTCTTCTGTGGAGCTCTCACTCTAAAATAGTCCAAGTGCCGTGCACTGTACGCAACTACAAACTCCGACCAACGGTTCTCGCCAGTGGCCACATTTTTAACTTACAGCTCTGAGATGGTGTGGTGCATTCAAGGTGGAACGAGGAAAGACTTTATTGAGGATTATCTCGTACCGGTAGGCTTGGAGTCATAGGTAGATGAGGATGAGGATGAGGACGAGGACGAGGACGAGTTTGAGGATCAGTACCCAAAGAACCATCAAAAGAGTTACTAGTATTACATGAATCACGAATATAATGTCCCACTGCCTTATCACCAAAGAATGATTGATATGGATGGGATAGAACAATGGAACACGAACTTATTTACTTTTTTATTATTCAATCAACCGAGTTTTCCCTTTCAATAATACAACATCAACAAAGCCCGTTCGATTCATTCGCACATATTCGTTGACACATCCATTCATTGGCAGTGCATGCTTCCCAATTCAATTTTTCATCGCATCCTTCGCATCCTTTTCATCCTCTTCATCTTCAATTCACAAAAAGCATCCATTTATCCCACAATCATGCTATTAAATGTCTCCACCATCTTCGATCTTCCGCATACAGAGTCCAGACAAACCTTGAAACTTACATGCATCAAATTCAACCCACGTGCACACAAAGCTATACTCAAATAACATGTTCATTCGGCGAGATGCATACCGATCTAGGATTCTCCTACCAAAAGGGACGCTTTCTCCTTCCGAAAAATGTTTGCATTAGAATCCGACAAATCTAGAACTCAATGCGACGCTTCGAATGAAGTATAATGGTCTAGTAAGCCGATGTATGTCATGAAAATAAACAACTTGTACTTCGTCTAAAGTTTACGGGTGGTCAAGACCGGACGGATGGTGACATAATGAATCTGGATAATGCCTTTTCATTCGTATAATTTGATGCGGGGAGTCGTGGCAGTGGTTGTACGGAAATGCTAGATAATCAGATTTTTATATCGTTGATGAAGGTAGGTATACAGCGGATATTGGTGTAACAATTCCTACCTGTGGAAGCCTCGAAGGGTATGATAGGTATGATGATTATCGTGATAACTCACATCTCACAACAGCACTCGCATTTTCTTCCAATCAGGTGATGGATAGACGACATTGAGATTAAGATCAACATTATCGCATCTTTTCTTTTACAGCTGATCAATAGTTAGACGGAAAAGCCGTTGCGATTTGATGTTTGCACATGTGCAGGATAGGGCTGCAATTACCCACACCGCTATTTATCCTTCCTCGTTGCTGATACATCTTGAAGAAATGCGGCTCTTGTTAACTTCTATAGAGTCTTAGGAATAGCTTGCCTCTTTGATGTGATTTGACAAAATCAAAGGCAGTCGGTAGGGATTAGAAGACAGCGTGAATCGACGTCTTCAGCAGTAGCGAAATATTATGATGATGATGATGATGATGATGATGATGATGTGGTGATGAGTCTGGAAATTCTTTGATATGCTTTCCCTCAAGGAACGCAATGTCAAGGGGTTGTTTATGGAGATGGCAATGTATTTACGAAAGGTTGAGCGATTTGTCTAGTTTGACAGGCAATGTTCCCTAACCTTTTCTTCTGATTTGAGTGTACCTAAGTGCAAATTCGGTAGGTTCGTACCTTCCACTTCTTCACTGATCAGCAATATTTTCCCTCCTCAAGCTGGAAAAGGAATTACTCACCATGTAAGTTCATCATTCATTTCATCCTGATAAGCTCATAAAACCATTCATTTCATTTCAATTCACAATGTAAAGAATTCACCCTTTACTATTCATCCCGTTCTTCAATTATTTGCTTTCTCGCCAATGGAAGGCGATCATCATTCTCGCAAGCGCAGATATGCTCATGAGCACGGGAGTGGACCTGTAGACTCGCGAAAACACCACAAGCATTACAATAACCATAGCGCAAGTCCAAGACATGATCGAATTCATTCTCCAAAAAGATCCGTGGAACAGAGACCACCACTCGCAATTAGAGATCAAAATGAACTTTCTGCGGACAAAGATTATGTTCGCAACTGGCTTGCGCAGACTCAAAATGAGGACATTATCGAACCGCCGAAACAGTTCGACACTGAAATAGGTAAGCAAGCAGTCCTAGTTTATGCTAGTCTCCCATGATTGTATGCACTGACACGTCCTTATGACTCAGGTCGCCCACAGAAGAGATCAAAGAATTTGGGTTATGGTCATACAGCACATAGACCTGGAGAGAGTAGAAGCACCGTAGATCCGAGGCCGAAGTCCTATGAAGAGCACGCATCATCTGATAGTTCCTTACTCGAAGCTTCAAGGATGCCAGTGGTAGATAAACGAACTGAAATCCCTCAAAAGTCAAACACTGCCAACCGCGGTCATGTCAAGGAAACAACTCGATCTCACAAACATCAAAGGAATGTGTCGTCAACTATAACTTCTATCTCGTCCAGATCTTCTGTGGTGCAGCCAAAACAAGAAACATTTGAGAAAGGAGCGCGCCATAAGACAAGAGAGGATCGGTATGACACAAAAAGGAAAAGCAATAAAGCGGAAGCTGTAGATAAGCCAATCAGAACAAGGCGCGAGAAGAGAGGAGACCGGACAAAAGCTGCAAGAAAGGCTAGTAAGGATCTTATGAGCAATTTCGCATCGAACAAGATAGGCAAAGTCCGTTTAACAGTGAGTAGACCCTTGGCCTTGGGGTTCAAGAACTAATTGTGCCAGGTACGCCCTTCAAATGGCCCGGGTATCTTTCAAAATGGCAGAGCTTCTTCTCCGCCGAGACGACGAGGACGTAGGTTTCATTAGTATCAGGCTTTTTGAAGAGATTGCTAACCTGTTCGTTAGTACCCGACCTCGCTTTCTCGGAAATGGAATTCCTTCAACGCTCTGGCAAGAAGTCGCAGGTCAACGATTCTATTGTGGTTCCTAAAAGTCGTGTCAAGGAAAAAAAAAAGGTTGCGCGAGCGCAAGATGAGATAGCAGAATTCTTTAAACCATCCAAGACCCCAGTAAGGGACAATAGTCCCACTATCGACCATCACACTACTCCAACTTCAATATATGAAGTCTCTTTATATGAGAGACAACTGAGGAAAGACCGCGAAGATGATCGATATCGGTACTACACAGAGGATTCGGCGGCTCGTATTGATGAGAAAAGAAGCCATTTGATGGATTCTGGCAATCAGCAAGTACAGTCCAACGAATTGCAACTCCCCGAGAAACTTACCCCCAAACTTCACTCCGAGGAGATTAGCAATCCCAAGGTGCATTCCAAAGCTACAGATACCATTGTGACATGGTCAGAGTCCCAGTACTCTCCTGGTGCTACTATGGCCTTACGTCAAGCAAGAGAACAATGTTGTCAGAGGCAAATGAGTGCAACGCCGGACTCAATACGAAATTCTATCGAAAGAACGAGTATATTCAAGGATACAGGTATTGAGAGTTCAAGTCCACGGAAGTCGAATATTCAAGAGCCTATGAATGAAGAGGTACATGAGGTAGGAGGAAAAGATATCATATCTACCACAGGCAGCCTAGTCGAGACGAGCAGAGAGTTTTCTAGCCTGGGCACAGATTCTGCTATCAATTCCCATGAGGCTGGTCGACCTCCAAATTTCCAGCAATCAGATTGTTTGCCTCAACTTCCGTCGCACATGCAAGAGAAAATCGAGGAACCGTGTTTAAAATGGAGCAATCCTGTTGCAGTGGAGGCTCGCGATAAGGGACTCCGTAGAACTGTTATTGAGTATTATGATCCGAATCGTGGCTGGTACCGGGGGGAAGAATCTGGACCACCTTCCAAATCACCAGAACATCATGCGAAGCCAACGACTGCACTTACAACAACACCGCTTACCCGACAACAAATGGCACGTAATTCTAAAATTAAACGCCCATCAACCACCCTCCCAGTAATCCGGGAAGCTAGCGACGAAAGTCGAGAAAAACCCCATTCGTCAATGTCTAGTATCTCAGGAAAAGAAATACAGCGAACAGAATCTGCTCCTGTTCAGCCATCAAGCGGGAAGGGGGAAATGAGCAGGAATAAATCCCCTACGAATGACAGTGAGCGACTAGAGAATGTCGTAGTTGAGCCACGAGTATCCGAAAAGATGTTTCCGCAGACGAATTCCCAATTCCAGCATGACCAACAGAGCCGGTCTGGTGGATCAGGAGAAAACACCAGTAATATCAGCAGAAAATCGCTTTCCCAGACTGGAATGGCAGATGAAGAGGGAAAGCAGCCCCCCGAGGTAAAAATGGCAAATGTGAATGGCAGATCATTTACACCTTTAAGGACAGCTTCACACATCAACCCAAGTAGGGATCATTTCCAGCTCTCAACTCAGCCTCTGCCCGGGAGAGAACACGGAAGTTATCATGGTCTGTCAAGGCAGCATTTTTCGTCTACCCCGCGTTCACCCCTTATTCGAGTTCCGTCACTTTATGTTTATCAAATGGAACTGGAACTGGAGCAGGAGGAAGATCAGATTACGAATGATATTTCAAATGAAAAGTTTGAAGAATATGGATCCTACGAAGTGCAAGAACCTCACTTCGGCATGGAAGGGTATGAAGAAAACTGGGATGATTTAGAAACGGAACAGGGAATGTCTTACGGTGTGGAAGACGTCCTTGAGAGTCGCCGTTATATGGGTGATCTCTGTGAGCTTGGGCCTCAAGAAGCAAACATGTATCAGGATTCAGTATCAAGATACGAGATGGCCGGACTTCGCTACGATATCGATTTCCGAACCGATGATTACCAAATTCAAGATGTTCGAAGGACAGAATACAACCCTTGGGATAGTGACAATCATTTCTTTCAGGAACCTTGGATTGAGAATCGGCAAGATTTACAACAACAATATGAGATTGAGTATCATGGTGATCAATTAGTCCGATCCTCGTTTCCTTCATACCGGGAACTAGATGAAGGCCAGGACGGGAATGCTTCGGAGACTATTTTAATGCAGAGATTTTGGCGACCAAATCCTCAATACTGAGAAGACGGAGACCTATTGTATTATATTTTATGAAGACTAGGCGGAGCGATATCAACATGAGTATCTTGGAGACAATCTATCTATATGTCTTGATTTATTCATCAAGACAATACATTATCAGCACATCAACAGATTTAGGAGAAGAATCGAAAAGATTAGGACTAAATTGTATTGCGCCTCATACCCAAGATAAGATTTGACAATAACGTACTCATAGTCATTATGATCTCCAATTTTATCTTGACTTTTAGCTATGTTTTGAAAATTTCATTCCTATGACCCTTTGATGACAAAAAATTCCTTTCAGGTCCAACGCCCCCTATGATCGGAAGAAACCGCTACGACAAAATCCTAAAATATCCGTATATACTGACATCATGTGATCATATGATCCACAAGGCTGAGTTTGGTGGGACGCATGTCAAATGATTCAAATCCCATTCAGATCCCTTGTTTTCGTTTTCATCCACTTAGAAAGATGGAATTGGATATCGCATTCCGATGAGTTTGCGATTCTCGGCGATCAATTGAAGCTTGGCTCATATTGGATTATGGGTCGCCGATGAAAATAGAATGCGAAGGAGCTCTGGCATTTGTTTGTTTTCTTATCTTGACCTGCACTATTCTCTGATAGTATGTGCACCCAACACCGACCACGGAAATCCTTGGGTCAAGTGTCATACAAAGAGAAATTTCAGCTCTTCCGTTTCTTCTTCGCAGCAATTTGAAAATTTGTAGTGAAACCGCCATGAGTCTTCCACTGGCGTTCCGTATCTTCTTCTTTGCTATGTCAGCTTGTCTAGACGCTTATCCTTGGTATACTTGTTGCTATACATATCTTTTTTCTCTTCGAGTGAAATAAAAAGTAGCCCTTCGTCCTGCTTTGTGGCAATTCATAAGTAGTACTTTCAGATATTCAAACATTCAAATACTTTTTTACCTCTATCTACACTTTACTACCTCTTGCTTGTATCACATTACATCGCATCAACCTAGTCATACACCAATTACATACTTGATGACAACAATGTATGTATCAAGGGTATCTACAAGACCCCTCTCAAATCAATCAGCAGCTCAGCTATCAAAAGCTGTAGCGTTCTTTGCCCAATCTTATGGGTTGACTTCAAATACATGTACTGCACATGTACCATCGAGAAGAGCATTTACATCTGCTTCGAAAATTCAAGTAAAGGGAAGAGATCTTTTTCCAGAACCTGAACATGGACAAATTAAGAGGACGGAACCTGCTTGGCCTCATCCACCGTATGTCTTTCACATATTGCTTTGACTTTCCTGGTGGAAAATAGGATACTAATATCGAAGTAGCTACACCGCCGAACAAATGCGCAGTAAAGTCTACTTTGCCCACCGCAAGCCTCGAGATTTCTCCGATCGTGTCGCATTGGGAATGGTGCGTTTCCTGAGATGGTGTACGGATTTTGCAACGGGATATAAACATAATGTTGAAGAACCCAAGAAAGCATCCGATAGCAATGCACTTACGGCTACAAAACCATATCAAATGAGCGAGCGGAAATGGTTGATTCGTTATGTGTTTTTGGAATCGGTGGCAGGAGTGCCCGGAATGGTGGCGGGCATGTTGAGACATTTGAGGAGTTTGAGAGGGTTGAAGAGAGATAATGGTTGGATTGAAACGTTGCTTGAAGAAGGTTTGTTTTCCCTATCTTTATCTGGGATTTGTAAAATTGTTATATGAGATCGATGGCTAATGGTTTCAATTCTAGCATACAATGAACGCATGCACCTTCTCACCTTCCTTAAAATGTACGAACCCGGCATTTTCATGCGAACCATGATCCTTGGCGCCCAAGGCGTCTTCTTCAATTCCTTCTTCCTCTGCTACCTCTTCTCCCCCCGCACCTGTCATCGCTTCGTCGGCTATCTCGAAGAAGAAGCAGTCCTCACCTATACCCTCTCCATCCAAGATCTCGAAAATGGCCATCTTCCAAAGTGGGCGGATCCGAATTTCAAAGCCCCGGATTTGGCGGTCGAGTATTGGGGTATGCCGGAGGGAAATCGAAGTATGAGAGATTTACTGTATTATATTCGAGCGGATGAGGCGAAGCATAGGGAAGTTAATCATACGTTGGGGAACTTGAAGCAGGATGAGGATCCGAATCCGTTTGTGAGTGTGTATGGGAAGGAGAGGGGAGAGAAACCGGGAAAGGGAATTGAGAGTTTGAAGCCTTTGGGATGGGAGAGGGAGGAGGTTATTTAGGGGGCAGATTGAGGATGTGATTTTGAGGTTGGGGTTGGGTTTTGAGTTTATGGGGAATGGCGTTTTTTAATGGCATGCGAAAAGAAAGGAAGATACCAACTCTACTCTGTACAAATTTGGGGGAGTACCATGGGCGTTTTCGTGCAGGATTCATAGAGAGGCATGGAAAATAGATAGAGATGGATTATGTGGAAGAATCTTTGATTCACACTTTACTTGACTACATTAGACCATCAATTGCAAAGTTAGAAATTAATCTTTATTACATTCTCTCACTCATATGAGATGTGATCTGCATCTACGTATCACCGAAGTCTCAAGTGTAAGACTGGTAGCTAGCTAGCTGGTCTCCTGATATCGTCGCGGCGAATTTCTGTTCCTTTCTTCCTTTCTTTCGTTCTTCCTTTTTTTTCCTTATATCCCTCAGCTATGAAGGTCGAAACGAAAACGAAAAACGAAATCCAAACGAGAATCCTGTACCTTATCACCAAAATCATTAACGGAAATTTCTCGGATAGCAGCTAGTCATAAAATGAATAGATAGATGGATGAATGGATAGCATTTCGACTCCAGAATGCGCGAGGGGGTTGATGTTGTGCCGGTAATATCTTACATATCGGTCTGTTTATACCTGGGTGGTGTGTTTTGGGGTTTGTGGGATTTCGTGTGGTGGGTATCTTTTGCGATGGTGATGGCGCTGGGTTTGTTGGTGGGGGGTTTGGTTTGTTTTCTTTGCTTGCGTTGCGTTGCCTGCCCTCCTGAACTATTCGTTCGTTTCGGTTCCTTCCCTTACCTTGCCTTTCTTTCCTGCCTCTTCCTTCCCTTCTTCCCTTTTCTTTCCTTCATTTCCTCCCCTTCCTGGGCTCATTCATGCGCTCCCTTCCACTCAACTCCGAGTGCATGTGCATGCATCGCCTTGTGTCATCTTATACAAGATTCCCAATACATCCTCTCTTTTCTTTTCTTGCAAAAAAGAAAAAGAAGAAAGAAACCCCCGCCAACATCTCATCTCATCTCATCTCATAACATCCCATCCCATCACTCCAGAACCCCCATCCATCCATCAACACCCCCCAAATACATCAATGTGATATAAACCACACCCCCAAGCAGGCCATAGCATGCATGCCAATAAAATAAAAATCCCCAATCCCCAACCTCATCGACGACCAGTATGGAAATACCCCACGATACCGATTCCGAGACCAACGATACCGAGAACGCAGAGGGCGATGAGGAGAGCGCCGATGGGTTCCATGGTTTTTTTTCTTCTATCTTGTTTTTGTTTTCCTTAGAGGAACTAGGAAGTCGGTAAATCTTCGGGAGGAAAAAGGGGGCGTGGGGCCAGGAGATCAAGGTAGGAAGGAATGTGTTGTGATATTGAGGGAAGTCTCCCGTGTTATACGAGGAGTGAAAATACACACATACAAACACACCTTTTTTCTCCCTACCTAGGTATTTTATATATCCTTTCTGAATCCGTAAACTTGTGGAAAGGAGTGTGATGGATATGATATTCATGAGGTTTGATGTTGAACCAATCAATAGACCCACAGCGGAGCGGGGAAATTGGCAATTATTGATGATTCAGGGTAATTACTCCGTATATGTATGTAAAGGTGGTGGTGGGTATATCATCTCGTTTGTTTTGTGACTTGTTGGGGTCTATTTAAGAGGAATTTGGGGGGGGTTAGGGTATGTTTGAGAAGGGAGGTGATGGGGGACTTTGAGGATAAGTTAAGGTTGGTATGTATGTCTGTGCTGAGAGGGGGGGATAAAAGGGATTGGGGTGAATGGATTTACTGTCTTCTTGTAAACCTAATATCTATTCATTATATCCATTAATCTACTGTTCTAAGTTCACATTTGCGAGAACAGCGATATAGCCATTTCGCCATCTGAAGAAAAAAATAACCATGGGTTTTAAGTCGGCATTCAATCATCCACGAAATTCATAGCTCATAAATAGGGATATCTGAACTAGTGCTCGGCTATTTCGTGTTTTCTTCTTTCGTTCTTTCTCTTTTTTCCTTCTTTTTTGTTTTGTATCTCGTTCTTGGGTAGTTACTTTTTGGAGATGGATAGATGGGAATCGGGTTATTAGTAGAAAGAATTGTGGTTTGGGATGGTGTTACGTCTTGCAGGCTTTGTGTAGTAGTTTGTCGGAGTAAGGGAAGGAGATGAATGCTGATGATGATAATGCTGGAGTGTACTCATTCTTTTGCGAATGTGAAGGAATAGGCTGCGCAAAAGCCATCTGTATTCGTGGGTAATCTGCAAATAATCCACTCCGCGGGTTACCCGTCAGAGGTTCTGCCCGCCCTGCGGATCATCTGTTGAGGCCTTAAAAGTATCCGCACCGTACAGATTATCCGCGGATACTCGTTGCGCAGCCTATGAAGGAAGATGGAAGAGAGCTGTTGGAGCGCGGTACAGAGTTGCGAGGTGGAGTTTCTGGTTGTCGAGAAAGGTGAGTTTGGCGTTCGTATCGGGCGAGAAAGCCAGGACGACTACGGACTGCTCGGCTCTGAGAACATAACCAATTTAAAGCTTGAATATAGCAGTG
Organism: Botryotinia convoluta; assembly: GCA_004786275.1. Taxonomy (NCBI): domain Eukaryota; kingdom Fungi; phylum Ascomycota; class Leotiomycetes; order Helotiales; family Sclerotiniaceae; genus Botryotinia; species Botryotinia convoluta. The sequence goes on from PQXN01000276.1 coordinate 13,849, forward strand.
CGGACGGGTAGGGAAAAAAAGTGCTAGTATTATTAGTGGCTCTTATGATGATATGTGATATTGGTAAGGGAGGGAATGGTTAAATAGCATACAATTGGTTGCTCAGGTAAACAATCGAGATAGTACTTTCCATAGGAAGCAAAGCGGAATACAAGTTGGTAATTCAAACCGACAAATGTTCAGATGATGCGACACGCAGAAGATGATAAAAGGAGATATGGATATATAAGCAAGAAAAGATCCTTGAGCACAGGAGGTCACTGATATTATCCAAGCTCCCAAGACAAAGAAATGCGAATATAAATACATAAATATATAATGCATATCATTTACAACTAAGCTTCTTGCAATTCATGTATGCGCTACAAAGCCTTTTCTCTTGGCCCAGAAAGTTTTTCAAACCTATCAACGCTCATGACAAACGTTCCTCTACCACCAGTCATACTCCTCAAATGCTTCAAATATCCAACCATTTCCTTCAATGGTACCCTAGCAGTAATTTGGCGCTGCTGGCCAGGACCCGACGAATCAGTGCTGGTTCCTGACGCGAATGGATCTGGAGGAGTATAGACTCTTGAAATATCAACTGGTGCCAGCTCATTTTCTGTATCTTCTACATCACCATCATTCTCAAGTGATAAGACATGACCACCACGAGCTGATGATAGATCGTGCACGATTGCACCAAGGGATGATTCGTCGCAACTGATAACCACATTCATGACCGGTTCCATTAGTCCGATGGAGTTCGCTTGGAAAGCTTCTTTGAGAGCAGCTTGTACCGCATTTCTTGACGCAGAAGATAATGCGGCGGATGTGGTATCGGAACCAAAGACATCCTCAACGGTATCAAACTTCAATAACACATGCGCAGAATGAAGCGGGAATGCACGACGTGGGCCACGGGCTAGACCAGCAACAGCCCCATTGATTAATGCTGTATGAACTTCACTGAGGATCATATCGGAGGGGAGTGTCAGAGTTCCATCACCTCCATCATTCTTAGCAGGTTTCGGGATGCGGATTGTGATTTTATTTCCATCAATATTCATAGTATGGTCAGAGTCTTCTAGCGGCTGCTCGTCTGGACTGATACTAGCTTCGCAACCTGCTTTTCCTTTTTTCCCAGCAACTTCACGATCAAATATATATTTGTGGGGTGATGTTGGAGATAGCACACATTCTCGGTACCCGATTTCGATATTGCCCATGGTTGCCTTGGCTTTGAAATCATTCACGAGTCGATCCTTTGCGATTTCAAGATGCAGCTCGCCCATACCACTCAACTGCATTTGCCCAGATTCTTCATCAATATTAACATGGAGACTCGGGTCTTCCCTCAATAAGAGCTGCAATATTTCAGCAACATTTTTTTCTTCGCTTAGACTGTGAGGCTCAATAGCGGCAAAAAATACTGGTGGAGGAACATTGATCGGTCTCAGTTGAAGAGTATTCAAAGGTGGTGGCGGACCATTCTTTGGATGAGCACCTGTATATGACAATAGAGTATCGCCTGTACGAGCGTGTTTCAAGCCGGCAATAACGCCAATCTGACCGGAGGGAATGCTTTGTATTTCTACCGCATCAGATGCGTACATCTGTAACAGTCTTTGGGCTCTTTCTGAAACATGAAGATTCGTGTTCCATAAAGTAGTGCTCCGCTTGACTGTACCGGAGTATACTCTGATGTAGACCAAAACGCCGCGTCGAGGATCATTGACAACCTTGAAAGCAAGGGCACAAGCTTCGACCTGAGAAATGAGGGAAGTCCGCGCATTAGATTTCTTGGAGAGATGTCTTGGTTGCGCTGCGGTAAGATTTAGCTTTCCGTGTAAAAGTTGGGATAAACTGCCATGAACGTTTCCAAGTCGAACTTCTGGGTCAGGCCTTTCGGTAGGGTTTGGTAGAAGATTATTGATGGCATCAAGAAGTGGTTGAACACCGATATTCCGAAAACTGGCCCCAGCAAAGACAGGTATGAGTTTACCGGAACCATCGAGTACGCATTTTCGCAAACTCTTTGTAATGGCTGCCGATGATATAAGCAGACTGTCATCGTTACACTCCAGCCAGGTTTCAAGAAGCCCGTCATCGAATTCGCATAATGCCTCTACGAGCGCAGCTCGCGCTTTGATAATTTCTTCAGCAAATTTAGGATTATCTCTCTTCAGCTGATCAAGAGTGAAATGTTGGATTGATTTGCCATCCCCACCTTCTTCCCATTTCAGAGCACAAAGATTGACTGCATCACCGACTCCCATAAACTTTCCTTTCCCACCTTCCCACCATGGAATTTGACACACCGCAGGCCAGCCCCGGAGCCTCGAACCAATCTCTTTTACTGTTCTCGCAAAGGCAGCCCCTTCACGATCAAGCTTATTGACGAAAGCGATCCTAGGAATACTATAATTATTTGCCTGTTTCCATACTTTTTCTGTTTGAGCTTCTACTCCTGCCACACCATCAAGAATACATACAGCACCATCAAGAATTCTCAAAGAACGAAGCACTTCAAACGTGAAATCCGCGTGCCCGGGAGTATCAATCAGATTAAGAGTATGCGATATCAGTGATCGAGATGGGTCAGACGCCTTCGAGGATGTATCCTTCTCAGCTACAGGGGGCCAATGCATCGTAACGGCTGCCGACTGAATAGTGATCCCTCTAGCCCTCTCGGCGGGGAGGAAGTCTGTGACGGTAGAACCATCATCAACGTCTGATAGATCTGTTAGATTATATTCATGGTGATCATGTGACCAGTACAATCATACCTACCTCCTATGCGTCGAGTATAACCACTGTAATAGAGCATACGCTCAGTAGTCGTCGTTTTGCCCTTTTGAAATTAGAAAAAGTACCAAAAGAGACAAATGAAACTTACTGCATCGATATGAGCTATGATGCCAATATTTCGAGTTGTCTCTGTTAACGCATCATGACTTCCGTATTGCTGTGAACTATAACGAATGAACGCATTCAATTGACTAGGCTTAGCCAGACAAGATCGTGTAACTTGTGTCAAGTATCGATGCCATACTCGACACCCTCTTTTTGATACCAACAAGACCATCCCCTCAATAATTGAAGATATAAATGCTCTTCGTACTTTAATCTCAGAGACTCAAGGGAGAATAATGATGGATTACTAATAGTTGCCTGAGGCTTGAAGCTTGACGGCGGAATAAGCCAGACCACGGAGCGGCCGAACCTGGGAACTCTTCTCAATACCTACCTACCTCAGCGGAAGCTCTAATCAACCTCGATTGATTATTTGATTTGCCGTCTTTCTACATGTTTTCCACGAGTTTATGAAATACCCAGATGCACCAGTTCAAATACAAAAGTTCTTTTTGATCCAATAATTGCTACGTTCTTATTCTGTTGACTCTAGCTTATCGTCTTACACACTAAAAGGTCGCGCCATTCATCATCATGGATTATTCTGCCTCGATCAACGATGCAGATAATCCTGCGGGTGCTTCTCCATGGGGATCTTCCCCTACTGGCTCACCACAGCATCCAAAAACTAGCACATTTCCACCCAGAGATATTGTGTCACCGACACCATACAATCCGGATCAGCCAGGCGGTGCAGGCTATTCGCAAGAAGACATAATGGGGACTGGAGGTTTCAATCGACCTGATAGCAGTGCTGGTGCATCGGTATCTGATGCCGAAAGTCGCAGACCTGACACTGTTGAATCAAGTCAAAGCGATGCCGAGGCACAGCAAGGTTTTGTACAGTACCAGCAGCAAACAGCTCCACAGCAACAGTATCCGGCGGGTCAACATAGGCCGGAACCTCAGAGATATCATCATTCTGCTGCGCGACAAGGGCACCATCCTCCTGCACCTCATTACAAGCTGCAAGCAAAGATCACCGGACTGGAGCGCACTGGGAGGAAAGATCCTATCTTGCGATTTGATGTACACGTAAGTCATCGATCAAGGAATATGTAGCTTTGGTCTTGGCTAACCAATTGCGTAGACCAATCTTCCAAAATTTAGAACAACACAATTTCGCGATGTCCGACGAACGCATTCCGAATTCATCAAGTTAGCAGATCATTTAATATCCTCAAATCCGGAAGCTATAGTTCCTGCAGTTCCTCCCGCGTTGACATCTGCTGGTGCTGGCACTGATGAGGATGAAGCGCGCGTTAAAGCTTCTCTCCAAAGATGGCTCAATTACGTTTGCTCTAATGACGTATTAATGAGGGATGATGAGATGGTTCTGTTTGTTGAGAGTGATTTTGGATACAGCCCAATGCTGAAGCGAAAGCAACCAGCTACTGGAGTTCGCCGAAGAGTTATCAAACAATTTGCACCTCCGCCCGATGATACGCCAGAATTACAAGATGCAAGGCCGGTGGTGAAGCTCTTTTACTTAGGAACGATGGATGCAGGACATAAGGTAGACAAATTAGTCAAAGCAAGACGAGGTAGGTTGTCACATGACAGTTGGAAATCCAAATACTAATGTGTATACAGGTCTTGGTCTAGCGGAGTCCGATTTCGGTGTCAAATTGGGCGCAATGAATATCCAAGAGCCTCACCAAGGCCTTGCTAATGCATACCGTAAGCTTGGAAAGACAATCCAAAGTACAGGAGATTTCCATGCAGCACAAGGTACTGCTGAAGCCACAACCATAGGTGATCCTCTTCAGTATCATTCTCAAGATTCATTTATTGTCAAAGAAACTCTCACGAACCGACACATACTTCTGCGCGAATTACTACAGGCTCAGCAATTAACCCGAAGCAAGCTGAATGCTGCAGACCGCTTAAAGGCCAGCTCATCTGTCCGAAGGGAAAAGGTTGATGAAGCCATATCAGCACTTGATGAAGCACGCAGCAATGAAGTTTATCTTCACAATAAAACCCAACGTGTCACGGCAAACTTATTACTTGAACAACGAAGATGGTTCGCTCGGACTGCTGCAGATCTAAGATTAAGCATTCGAGAATATGTGATTCGTGAAATTGAAGCAGAGCGACGGACGCTGGCGACCTTGGAAAGCATTAGACCTGATATACGAGCGATCGATTCTTCTGGTGGACTTAGCCGGTTGGGTAGAGAATCACACCCTGCAGCAAGGAGAGCCAGTCTTGCAGCCAGTCAAGGTCCTAAAGGTGATTCGTGGTCTGGTGTTCCAAGACGCCCCGATGGACTTAGCCGGAGTATTTCAGGCAGTTTCATGTCTACTCCCGACGGCGCAAATGGTGAAGAAGAAGGCGTGGGTCGTGATAGGTCGCTCAGTGGCAGCACTGGTGGATTGCCGGGCTTAAAAGAAGAAGATGACGAGGACCGAGTTGATGCGAGAAATGCGGCGTCGAGATTGGCTAATGTTCTATGAAGTGGTTTATTACTGAGAATTTTTCTTAGCAAGAAACTTTCCCGGTAATATGATCCGAGAAAAGGACCCTGGTCACACACCCATTGTATCACCCAAAATCTGTATCGTTCATGCAAAGTGTATGCAATACAATAATTTTTGTGCGACTTTATCCCTTAAGCTACTGGCATCATGTATGTTTTTGATAGTACTTGAGAATATTTGACAAGATTATTTGGGTACCATCCAAAATGGCCAGGTAGGTTTCCTCACCGCTTAAGTAGATGGTTGCTTCTCGTAGTTTAGTATGCACCCATTGCATATATATCACTTATAAACGAGCCGCAAACCCGCTAGACCCTCGAAAAGTTTTCAGGGTTCCTGGTTAAATGCATATACACCTTTTAGTATCTTTCGCTAATCAAGATGATTACATTAATTACATTACATTACCTTATATTACCCTTGTGAATGGATAAGCAAGCCCAAAATCAATCCGAACCAGGCCTTTGGTTCGTACAACACCCAACGACACCCCTTTGAAAAGTAGACTTCCTTGTATCATATCAAACATGTGCCACAAGCTTCATTGAAAATAATTTGATAAACTTTCTGTATCACATATCTGATTTCTGCAGACTCTTGAATTTTAAGAGAACATGCAGCAGCTTTAGCCACGTCACAAAAACTCTCTCAACGATCAAAGGTTACGATCTATGCCGGCCGTGTTCTTCCGAAAAGGGGCATAATAAGCTATCTATAATCTAACTCTTTCTTGCCTTTGTACCCAAGTACTTAATTTTTCTTACTTTTTTTTTTAGCTCCCCTTCGGATACTTGCTCCTTTTCAGCTTGGATTAGACATTTATTCGCTGCTACTCAATTCGCCATTGCCACCTCAATTCTGCGTGAAAGTGGGTTTCTTCGAATAAAGATGAGGAAATGCGAAAATATACCCAGTATGTGTGCCATGACGAACTTTGTATCACATCTTGGCTCTGCTTATCGGCATAAAATATCCAATATCGCCGTTTATGAATATCCCTCTCAGTATCATGCCATTCCTGCTACCTCCACCAGCCTTACGAAATTTTCATCAATTTGAGGAACGCGCCATCCAGTATATCAGTATCTCTAACATCTTTTTTTCATCACAAAAGAACCTATCAACGGGTAAATCGACGATCGAGAAGAGTTCTTGTCGTGATTGCATCGATACTCCGATGTTAATCTAATAAGGTTGGGAAGAATCTGGGGTATGGAGGAAAATGATTGTCCGTGTCTGAGGTTTGGTGACGACTAATCACATTTCATCTAGGGAAATCAATGCTCCATTAAGTTTCTCCACTCTCTCATAGATGCGAATGGAGTTGTGGGATTGGTTGGATTGGACGTCTTATCGGACCCAGGCCTCTAATAGCTTTATATCCGGTATGTATAATGTATTGTTGACTTTTCAAGACATTAGTTGATATGTACGTCTTGTCACTTCAACGATGTACGCTGCACACTGATAAACAACGCAAAAGAATGGGCGATGTACCAGTTACTAGGATAAGCGTCAAGTGAGGGGCCGGAATATATTTCTAGCCACACAGCTATCTTCAACGTCTAGCTATAGCAAGATATCCGGCAATGTTGTATCTTTTATCTGCCGTTACACCTCATACGGTCTTTTCAGGATCTTCACTATTTGGATATACGAGGGCGTGTTTTAATTGAATGCCGGGTCCGTACGCAAAGCACTTTTTTATACTTTTTTATACCAAAACTTACCCACTTTGGAATTTAATATTAAATCAATCAATATTATTTTATATTTGAAATTGAATATATTAATAAACTTTAATATAAAGTTTGATAATATAATTTTAGTCTTCTTATAAACCCTTTACTTAAATTAAAATATAAATCAAAATCTTGATACTTAAAATTATTATAAGAATAATATTTCACGGGACAAGAGTATCACGTGATATCAGCTCTTATCTGGTCTGTCCTGCTTTATATATGAGAGTAAGGTAGAATTTCTAGTTTTATTTTCCAGTTTTTTGTACATTTCTAGTGTAGTGGTAAAGTTTCTGAATACTCTCAGAAGTGATTCTGTAATATAATACTTATTTTAAGAATCAAAATACTATACAAAATTTATCAATCAATACAATTCAAAAACTCATATTTTCAATATCAAAATAATCTTTAATTAGATTTATATATATGTTTCAAAATTTGAAGCTTTTCAATAAATACTTGAATTATAATATATTTATAAAAATATAGAATAAGCATAATTTTGGTGAGGAAATTCGCTTAAATTTCAACCCGGCATTTGTCACGGATCTGACTCAATCGCAATACGATCGCTCACGTGTACGATCACGTGTATGTAGCTAATATAAATGAGCGCTCTACGAGCGCTCCGCTCCCTATTCTGTAGTTGGAGATTCTAAGGATAAATTGTACCCTGCTCTCGCAGTTCTTCTAAGGCAAAGTGTCACAGCATTCATCAAAAACGCGCCCTCGTACATGAAATAAAGTATATTTCACTCCAATCGCGGAGGTACCTAATACAAAGGTCCGACTCCGCTGGAAGCACAAAATTCAATCAAGGTGTGGTGTGCTTCCGTGCCTGCGTCTGCAGGGTACAGATGCATGGGATATACACATTTCCGCAACATTCCAGTGGATTGATTGTTACTGAGTATACTGCGCGATGGATAGCAACATGATAGATTAGGTATTTGCATGATAGATGTCTTGCAATCAAAATGAATCATGATAGTGTAGATAGCTACAAGCTATGTGACTTGACAAAGAGAGCGCCAATCTCTTCTCCAGGGGAAGAAGGTAAACGGTATAAGTTTGGGGGTTTACTTTGGAGAGTGCGCAATAGAAGAATTTATTAAGCCCCCACACTTTTCTTTCTTGGTCAGAGCACTAAGAAGATATTTTTGTTACCTCATATCTTTGATATCATACAGAGCAATTTCAAATGGCGCCAGCTTACAATGAAAATGTGATGAACGTGGAGGTCACATCCCACGTCAGTAATAAGTCTAGCATTCTTAGTAGCGTTCTACACGGAATACAAGATGTGAGATTGGTAAGGGGAATCCATCCCACTTATACTCAGACACATATAAATATATCAAGAGCACCCTAATTGACTTTGAATATTTAGGAAGTTCGCAATATCACCGAACCTCTTATCGGAGAACTCCAAGTTCAGATCAAATCGACTGGCATCTGCGGTTCTGATGTAAGCTATTACAAGAAGTTCGCTAATGGCGATTTATGTGCTTGTGCACCTCTATCTCTTGGTCATGAAGCTTCAGGTGTGGTTGTAGGAATTGGACCACAAGTCAATGGCTTTGCTATTGGTGATCGAGTCGCCCTTGAGGTGGGCATATCATGTGGTCAATGTGATATCTGTAGAAAAGGAAGATATAACCTTTGCAAGAAGATGAGATTCAGGAGTAGTGCAAAAAGTGTACCTCATTTTCAGGGGACGTTGCAAGAGAGGATCAATCATCCAGCTGTTTGGTGTCACAAGTATGTTCTCAAAGTCTATGAAGGCAATCTTAGTAAAGTAGCTTACTGATCTTTCATTCAGGCTTCCGGATCATATCTCATTCGACGCTGCTGCACTTTTGGAACCACTCTCCGTGGCAATTCATTCTGTGAATCGAGCAGCACCTACACCTGGATCCACAGCCATTGTCATCGGAGTAAGTCATTGCTTTAATAAATTCCTGTAGCTCCATGTATCACCGATTTTACTCATTTAGTCTTGATTACTTTGCTAAAATATCATCAGGCTGGAGCAGTAGGCCTCCTCGTCGCTGCCATGGCCCGCCAATCTGGCTGCCCTATTGTAGCGATAACCGACATCTCCGCGAACCGGGTTCAATACGCCCTCGATCACGGTTTCGCTACCCATGGATACGTGATTCCTCCTTCTAGCTCCAACTCCAGCGCTCCCTCTACTGCTCACTCCTCGGGAACCTCCACTCCTTCTCTAGCTTCAGGAACCACTACACCTATCTCTTCCTATACCACCATATCCAATCGTCTCAACTCTGCAAAATGCACTGCTTCCGATATTCTGTCCATCTCATCCCCAGATGATATCCTCGCCGAAGACGATCACGAAGGCGCTGACATAACCTTTGAATGCACCGGCAAGGAAATTTGCATGCAAACCGCCATCTACAGCACCAAACCGGGTGGAAAAGTAATCATGGTCGGCATGGGAACACCCATTCAAACGCTCCCTCTCTCCGCTGCTCATCTCCGCGAAGTAGATATTCTAGGCGTCTTCAGATATGCAAATACGTATCCGACTGGTATCAGAATGTTAGGTGCTAGCGGGAAGAAAGGAGGGCTTCCGAGCTTGGATAACATGGTTACGCATCGGTTTAAAGGTCTGGGAAATGCGAAGCAAGCGTTCGAGTTGGCGGGAAAGACCATGGATGAGCACGGGGATCTTATCTTAAAGGTGATTATTGAGGTATAGAAGCGTACAAGGGGAAACGATGGAGTTGTTTGACTTTTGTGGGAATATAATGAATTTTTCTTCTATTCTTTTCTTTCTTACGTACACGATCTAGCAACCTTTCTTTTTGGATAAGAAGTCGAAGGTCAATTTGGGAAAGTGGCTGATGGGATGAATTTGGTGTTCTGCTGTGAAAGAAAGATATCTGGTATTGGGTTGGCGTCATGCTTTGGAGCTGGAGATAGATAGATCAAATATATTTGCAATTCAATTGATACATTCAAAGTTTACTTCATGTTGAAAACATTGTTCCTTAAATTAGATCTCAAGCCTACATGAGTCCGAGACTATTCCCCAAATTATCAAACTCGCTTCAAATATTAAGATTCTTGGAAGGCATTTGGTCATGGCCGACATGAGCCAATATATCTGATCATGATACTCTTATTTCTTATTTTCCCATAATGACACCTCACATTTAACATATAAATCCGCTTTCTATCCATCAAGGTTGCGGTTTTTGTCTCGTAATCACCCCTTAAGCATGACTACCATGCAGATATCCGTGTCTAAATCTGGTAACAATGTTGTGCGACTATATTGCAAAGTCAAAGACACAATTGTGTAACAATCCATCGAATCATACTTCCTTCTCAACGTTGTCTCACAATATAAGATATGCAAGCGGAAAATTCATGTTCACGTTCATGCCATGTCAGCTATTCATTGCCTATCTAATTCTCGTTCATTCGTATCTCTCATTCTCATGATATCAGAAATCCCCGATGCAGGTACGCCAGATTCTCTTTTCTTCAAAATTGAAATCGTGCACCACTTGCATGCCTACCCATACCCTCATACGCCCAAGCCGAGATACGCCGTTATAATCAATCAGTGGGGGAAAAGCTATCCTATGACATAAGATCTCCAACATGCATTACTTCTCGCATTGGATGACTTTGGTCACCCCAACCCATTCCAGGGCGCTTCATTCCGCTAGCTTTTCCGTTCTCTACAACGGCAAACTTCTTTCCTGTTTCTCTGATATCGTGGGCTGATTTCGTGAGCTCGCTGAGGAGGGAGATGAGGCTGACATCGTTTTTCTCAGAGATGAGTTCGTGTTCGAAACCTTGACTGTCGGCGGGTATAAGAACACTCAGACGACCGAGAAGGGCATGAATAGACCGAAGAATCGAGTGATTGACTGGTGCAAAGTTCTTCGATTCGATATCTGCTTCCGAGACAACGCCGTCGGCCACGTATGAGGGAGGGAGGTTTTGGAGGTAAGCAGCAACCAGATTGATTCGAGATTGAAGCATCTTGATAGCATTTGCCTTTGCAGTCAAGGAGGCAAGTTGTTCTTCGTCTTCTCGCGATAGACTGCTCTCTTCGCGTTTCGACGTCTCTGAGTCTTCGGACTTTTCTTTACCTTTGCCCTTGCCTTTACCTTCCACAATCGTAATTTTCTTGCTGGTACCATTTACAGCTGTAGCATTTCCTCCTCCACGAGCCACAAAATCAACGCTGATCATTTCTGCTTCGCCAGTCTCGACAGTGAATGGGAGTTCCTTAAATTTGAGCTTGAGTTGTTGTTCCTCGTCTTTCATTTCCTTGTCCTCCCCAATCTCCACGCCGCTTTCCTCTGCCTCATAGTTGCTTTCGTATATTGTGAGGGGTAACTTTCCACCAACTGCGCCACCAAGTACTTCCTCAGGATGAAACCCGAGTAGAATGGCAGACTCATTGTATACAGAGAGGATTTGTCGATGAATAGGAAGATGTATGGGCTGTGGTCCAGAGTTAGAAATGATAGTATACCACCCGACAAGATCAAGCGCAGGGACTTTATGAACATCCTTCACTGTAGAAAGTCAATATGAAAGTGATTGTCCACTCAGGTTAGGTTTTACGTACTTTGTTGTAATCTTGCCTCAAACCATAATGGCGATAGCTTTACTTCATCTTCCTCTGTAGTAAGCAGACATTCGAATGCATGCTCAATAGTAATTTCGCGACCATTCTGTTGACCCAGCAGAGCTCCGACTACAGGTCCTGTTTGTTGTCGCAGAGTGTGTCTTGTAATATAATCTGAAATTGTGAGGAGAACGAGGGGATGCAGAGCTACTTGGAGACCAGAATCGGACGACTTCTGTGTCGAAAGTAAGGAATTATTATGGTTGTCAACAGCCATTATGAAACTTGTAAAAGGACTCAATAATAAAGACAGACAGTTTTGATAGTTTTGTGATAAGTTAAAAGAAGTTAGATGTGTTTATGAATCCGCCTGTTTGTTTATTTGTCTGGTATGACATGGAGATAGTGGTAGATTATTTGGCGGGAGCTTTATCGATTGTACCGGCTAAACTTCGGTCAACCGATAATGCGGCTAGTGTGCTACCAGTCTGGCTAGCTTTGAAATGCCTGCTAAGTATGGTAGGCACATAGCATCAGGTTATCTAATAGCCTTTCAATAATTCACCTCTCAAGAACGTATTATCTCTGATGAATCAAAACCCAATAGCTTCTTGTCGTCCCTTTACTCTTTGTCTATCTAGGTACTATGCATAGAGCTTACATTGATCTGTGAGCTTTCTCATTTTTCAACCTATAAGGACACTGGCATGACCACTTGGGAACGAACAAGCCAAAACAAGATGTATGTTCAAGCACTGAGTGGTTTTACTTATTGTGAAATGCAGATCCCTTCACCATTAGTATGGAGGTTGATATCAAACACGGTAAGATGGTATAATAAAGATGTTAACCTCTTCATCAACCTTTGTGTCTTTGCCTAATCTATGTCCTAATTTTATATTCTCAATATCTCCTTCTTTTCTACAGTTCTTAACTTCCCAGCCTCCACTCCCTCTTCATGATGGCCGAAGTTGAACAGGCTAATACACAGAGCGCTATCTCGCCTCAAACTGCTCCCGGTTTAGAACCTTATTGTAGTTCAATTCCTCTGACAGACAATTCAGCCCGTTTGGTTGACCATCGATCTATTTCAGCTAGTGATACCACTCAGCAAGTGCCAGAGAGAGTCCTACCGGAGCAATCAGTCCCAGAATCTTCAGATGATGAAGTAGAGTTTGTGTTTTCAGTCCCTCGACGAAGGAAGAAAAGGCACAGAAGGTATGACAAAGTTCTCTGCCAATAAACTCATTCTAAGCAAAACAATTACTAGGCTTGAACTTCTATCACAAAACACTCATACTAGCTCGGCTAGTCCCATTTCGAGCGCCGGAGTTATAGGTGCTCGTCCATCATCAGAGAAGCTCGTAGCTGATATGACTCCTTTGCTTGATCATTGCACTGAACCCGATGAGATGAACAGAGCTAGATGCCATTATGTCAAGGCAATAAATGAAACCGCCACATTCGATACTTTTCTACAGCCATTGAATGATCCACAATCAGGGCTACCCGTATTATCTCCTTCGCATATTTCTCAAACTATACCGTTCAAAATCCCACCACCTTGGTATACCAAATCCATACTTCCGCCACCCTCACCAACGTCACCGTATTATTATGCAAAATCCACAACCTTCACAACACCAGAGCAAGATCATGGGAAAAAACGAAAGCATCAAGATTCAAGTAAAACTGCAAATCATGTGTCTCCGTACATGCCTTCAGCATCTATGTATCTGCCAAGACCGAAGGTTTTACCGTCTAATTCGAATACTAGCCCCGTTTATGAACATACGGGCTTTGTGGACTTTTTAGAAGATCCGAATGTGCCAATTACCTTCGGAGGAGTGCCTCTCCCTCTTCCGCCACACCGGCCAGTTATACCTGGTTGGCAAGACTTTTCCTGGAAGCCATCAGATTACTCACCTCCAAAGCGCGCATCATCTATTGATCCACGAGCAAGAATGTTTTCTAACATCAATGACCCGAATTGGCACCGCAAATATCATTTTGGTGCCGTTGACCCAAATTGTGTCAACTCGCAACAAGTTCCCATTGGAAATTTCCCTAGCGAGAGATACGTGCAAGAAATGGTGTCACCCAAAACAATACCTTTAAAAACTCAAATCGCACCGGCGTCATATCCTTCAATTCAAACAAAGTTAGTTCCGGAATTACGTCACATGCCTATAAAGATGTCTACATCTTCCACAAATACCTGTCCTGTGCAACCTTCTCCGATAATTTCATCAAATTCTGCGACATATTCTCAACCAACGCATCCAGTTACACTGGTGAGACATACTTGTCCTTCTCCACTCCCTCGTTTCCAGGTGACTGCGGCAGATATACGACGCAAACCTTCTTTATATAGAATACCTGCGTGGCCACATTCGATGGATAACAACAAAGCTTCCTCTTCTACAGCTCTCGGCGAACGTCAAAATCAGACCCGCGACACCGAAAGCAACGATATACTTTCTCCACACACCAACACACCTCAACAAACGAGACCTACTTCTTCTCTCACACAAGATTCAATCTCATCTACTCTCCAAACTCCGGTCCCACATTCACAAGCATCCACATCCGCGTCCGCATCTTCATCTAAACACTCTCCAAATTTGTAAGCCCCCTCTTTTCTCATATCTATATATGAGATCCTTGATTAACATGCAACCAGAATCATAGACATAGCCCAAACGAGTCAAGATACATTTCCATTTGCAGCAGTAGCGGCTAGACACAATAAACCCATCCAAAAAGTTTTTGATACTTTTTCGGCTATAATACAATTACCGCTACTAAAACAGGCAGCGGATGGGAGGAGACACGGGCCATTAGGGAGTGAGAGGATGAGGATGTATAGGGAGGCTAAAAGGGCCATGGAGAGGGCGAATAGAGAGAATGAAAAGGGAAAAAATGAAAGGAAGCAGGGGCAATGAGTATGGAACTGTAATATAAGGTCAGGATATGGAAGATGGGGGGTTGGGGTTGGATTGACGCTTTGCTTCTCTTCGGTGGTTCATCTGATTTTCAGATGCTATTTTCACTGGATTTTAAACTCGTTTTTGTGGTGTGGATAGGGTCCAAGATTGATGAAAGTTAAATATCAACCAGATCTCAGCCAAACTAATCAATCCAAAAGAAGCTGTTGATAGATCTCATCTCAAATCCAACTGCTGCTCGCTTGCACCTAACTATTGAATAACAGTATCAAAGTACCCGAACTAATCCATTTCACAATGAAACACTCCAATGTGATGATCAACCTCAATTGTTTACAATCCATTATCGGATATTTGTAAAATAAAATGAAAAATTGAACAGTATGTGTATGTAAATCCTAGGATGGTCCAGATAGTCGAGATGAGGAGCATTTGTATTATATGACGCGGATACTTTGGTAATATCATTGACTAAGGATGTAGATGTATTTTTGATTGCTTTGATATATTACAAGATCCGTGGTAATTAAATGGTCAAGCGATACCGGGTCGAGTGATGCTTATTTCCAAAGTTTGGTAAGATTATGTTAGCAACAGTTGGTTGGTATATGCTTATTATTACTGCATATTTTTCCAATGTAATCAATCGTGTGATTTTGGCTCGATACTAACAGTTGGTACATGTTGCATCGTAAGATTAGTCCAAAGCATCTCGAATATCATAACGTAAAAGATCGTTCCCTTCAATCTTTAATCTAGCTTCAACCCCGTCTTTCCTTTCAAATGCTCATACGCTGTGAAGTATAAGCATCAGCAACAGAAATACGCTCACTCTCTAATCCCCAACCCAACACATACTTTCTCATTTCTTCCATTTCCATCTCAAAATAAACCACCCGAAACGCAAGAAAAATGTCGTTTCACGCACTCGAGTCCTCATTCCTCGATTTTTTGCTCCGGGGAATAGCGTGTTCCTTTTTTGCGGGTGGGGTGGTTACGATAATATTACCAAGTGGAGGGTGATGTACAAGAAGGGTCATGGAGAGACGGGCGCGAGAAATGAAGAATCTCCTGTTTTACTTGGGCGGGTTTGGTTCAGCTATTTTCTCCCTCGTGGTTGGCAAAGTAGAAACAAGGGACATGTTTCCAATACAATACTCAATTATTCTGTCCAACTAACTTTTCGCCAATGTATCCAAAGCTACCTGATCTCCAATATACGACGAAGTGTATCCAAAAATACAGTTTTATATGCCAATTTAGCCAAACGCCATCCATCCATTCCAATTTCTATTACATGCCAAAACTTAATTACTCGCCTTAACACCCTCATCTGTCTGCCAGGTTCTCCCCAATAACCCTCCACCTCCTCTTCCGGCCTTTTGATCCTCTCTTGAAATTCGCATGACCAATTCCCCAAAAAGCCCATTCGCCCATCCAAACCAAGCTCTTGTCCAATCATTTGCATTCCATGAGTTGACGCTTTCATGGATTACACCCGTTCCCCCGGTACTATCTAATACCATCATTACCTGTTCTGCCACTTCTTTCTCCACATCTTCTATTCCTTTGCCCGATCTCGATGCTGTTTCCATGGTAGTAAGGGCACGTACAATAGCTGCCATGGGCCAACTTTTGCCGGGACCAAGATGAGGGCCACCTACTGCGGCAATGGAGGGCCCTTGCATGAAATAGGGATTCTCTTGACTTAGGACGAAATTTCGAGTGTTATTATAGATCTTTGCATGATCAACTTTTGTTCTTTTTCCACCTTGCTCTCCGTCACTTTCAAATAGTTCAGGGAGGGGAAATGAAGAGTTTTCGTAGTCCCAAAGAGGAATAGCTAATAGTGAAGGGACATTGGCATCATCCATTAGATTATGGCCGCCGAAGCCGTCGATTTCATAGGCATAAATATCGCCGAATTTCCAATGATGAGTTATGGCATCGCGATCTATGGCTTTTCTTATTCCGAGTGCTTGCTCTCGCATGGAGGTGGTCAGTTTGGCAGCCTTTTCGCCAGATAATTGTTCCATAATAATAGATGCCTCTTCTAGGTATTTAGCCCACATCATGTTTGCGGGCACCAATAATTGATAGATACATGCGTCATCTGAAGGACGGAATGCACTTCTTACCATTCCGTTCTGTTTCGTAGGGTTACCCAGACCATCATTTGTCAAAGTCTCACTGCCGCGGTTTGTCCAACCTGTAAATGTCCATGCGGATTTTTGAACTTTGCCTTCAGAGGAATACGTTCCCAGTCTCATTGCACTAGCGGCATCTACAGCTGCTTGAACAGCATCGATCCAGGAATATTTTTGAAAGAATGATAAATCGTTTGTGCGCTGATAATAGGCCGATGAGACTTGGAGAAAGGAGGCCAGGGAATCGAGTTCCCATTTACAGTCGAAGACTTTGTCGGGATCATAGGCTGGCATGGGATGGTTTTGATGATACGCTCCATTGGTTTGGAGTTGGAGCCCTGATTCCGGTGGAGGTTGGAAACTATGACAGTATGGTGATATGATGATATATCGTGCGTGTAAATTGATAAGACCACGCCATAGACTTGCAAGAGAATTTCGATTATCAGAAGCTTCGAGTAATGGGAGATAGGAATAGATCTGGGATGCAGAATCCCTCAACCACATAGCATCAATATCACCAGTGATAACAAATGTGAGCTCTTCCTCTGTCGCTGTCTCGTTTTGTGTAACTGGATCGATCTTGTTTGCGTACCCTCGCCATTTAATTGTAGTATCCAATGTATTTGGATAACTATTTTCAAAAAGCCGGAAGAGATCAGGGTCCTTGATAATCGTTTTCATTTGCTCGATGAGCTTTTCTAACGAAGGAAGATTGAATGTCCGGCATTCCTGTGAAGGGCGAGAATAGGGAAATTTCCTATGACCTTCAGATAATGGCTCTTGTTTCTTCCGCTGAATTTGTGCATAAGATGGACATGTAACCGCTGGAACAATTGGTGCTGGTGTTGAGGTTGTATCAGAAAGAGGTTTGGTATCTAAACCAGTACCAGGCTGTTTTTCAGCTGGATGTTGTTCATCTGGCTTCTTGTCTTGGTTCTCCTTCAGTGAAGGCTCTTCAACCGTTGGCGGTGTTTTGACCTCATCATTCGAATCTGATAATGGAATCGACGAACTAGGGTCTGCAGGTATTTTTGAGTCGGAATTTGGGTTGTGTTGTGTTTCATAGATAATTGAATCATTTGGTTCAGTACGTGGCCACGTGACATATTTACTTTGGGTGTACAAAATGTAAGCAATTGTCGCGCTAAAAATGATGGCGGCAAACACCACACGACGAGCCTGTAAGCGCATCATGATGACGATGTTATTGATAGAGATATTATGGATATGCAATATTCAATATACAAAAGTCGACTTTCGACATCAAATACATTATTTGATGGTCGATAACAAAGGCCACGATTAAGAAACTCCCTCTTTCCCTTCCGCCGCTATGTTGATTTGGGAAAGAGCCAAGATGTAAATAGATCGAATGAGACATTTTGAAATGTGTTATATGTGCTTGGCGGTGGAATTTAAAGAACCATTCCCCCCGCAGCACTAAAACACGGGCAAACAAAATGAAGTTGTTTTAATGTATTTATCACCCATTGTGTTTGGCCTGTAGCTACTGGGTAAGTAGTATTGTCGTTTCAAACTGGCAGATTACTTCTGAATAGCTTCATCAGCAAACATAGAATGAGTAAATTAGACAGGAAGGGGAGGAGCAGCAACAACATAATGAATTGGTGTAATGTTTTTCGATTTGACCTACCTGAGTTGGTAATGTGTGGTATTATCATGAGCGCAGGTGCAGGTTTAGTGAATTTGCCTTTGAGGTGGCAAAATGTATCATGTGACAGACCTTCAGCGCACTAACAGCCAGATTGATCTTCATTTGCTTCAGTTACTTCAAAAAGATATACATCAATAGAAGGTGTGCACTGCACACAGAGTCTGAGACTTGGGGATATTTATCATTTGCTCAAATGCTTCAATTACCTACTTCTTAAGAGACACATCAATATGTACAGATCTTCCCACCGAGTTCAGCAATGACAGGATACATGTATAAACGGCATCAAACCATAAGATTAATTCTTCTTTATTGAGTCGAAGTCGTACTTTCAAATAACAACGAGCTTTGGCCTTCCCAAACTCCAGTTTCCGGTTTGACAGCCGTGTGCGAGCAATAATGGTAGGTAAGTGTCAAGTTGTCAATGGCATACAGGAGCTCCAGAAGTTTAACTACAAACAGTCCGTATTTCTCCATTACTTCTTCGTACTCTTTTACCTTTATGTTTCTTGTTGTGTTGTGTTTAGTTGTAGTACACGGTCTATTAAGTCCTCGAGGAAATACCTTTATTTTACCGGCCGTTTGATGACAAGTCTGCCATCTCAAACAATTTGTCACTTCAAGCAAGGCTCTTCTGTCTACCACCCCCAGTTCTATCTTAGTTATGCCAGTATGTATAGCAAGAATTCATTTGTAGCCCGTCCGGGACATTCTGGTCAAGAATGATTCGACAGCAAGGTTCTTGATCTTGATGTATGCCATATCTGGAATGATCCGAACTGTATTCTCTGTCCAGATACTGTTTTGATCACACACGCAACAAAAAAAGACATCTGGTGTTGAAAGACTTCCCATCACATCTGTTCTTCCTTAACTCAGAGGAGTTCGCAGAGTGCATCGAAATGTTCCTACTGTGGAGGGCTCAGATATTTCATTGCTTGAATCAAACTCACTTGCGAAGCGCCACCCTTCCGGGTGGTGAAGTACATCGCTAGTTTCATATCCGATAAACTTCAACAAGTTTCAAGACTTTAAAGTTATCATGCCCATCTACGATATTCGAATTTTGGGACTGAAGTTAAAACCAGCCAATTTTTTCCATTTGTTTCCAGTCATCGGTCGATATTGGTGACTCTTTTTTCTTGGATATGCCCCCTCACTTTACGTATTGTTTGGATTCTTCGTTCGATTAACAACCCGGCCCTGCGCGTCCCCTGCCATTCACGACACACATGACCCGTACCCCAATGAGAATGAGATAGATAAAAAGGTCGACAATTTTTTGTAAACTCGCAAGTTCCTTTATGTATATGATCTTCACGAAACCAATAATCTTACGAAATCAACAATCTTACAAAAAGGTTGATAGCAGTGAGCGGAGTTGATACTTGCGAAATGTCCATGTCAAGTCCACATGATATATGACCCAACAAGTGTTCAATATCAAGCACTCGTACTCTTAGAATATATGCAAGACGGAAACTAGATGCACATACCACAAGATGGCAAACTACAAGAGGACCAACCTGGATTTCACTCAACGGCAGAGTCACATATTCTATGGCAGCACTAATACTCATTGAGTTCCAAAGTCTTATTGACTGTTGGTTAGTACATCGCCAAATGAGTTTCTATTATCAAATGTGGGTTAAGTATTGAATAAAGTTATGAATTTTAGGTGTGTTCGACTTTGTCATGTCATTTGTTCCATTCATAGCGTGCTAGGTATAACTTTTAACATTGGAAAATCAGCATGCTCTGCTAGACAGATGTAGAGTGCTTGCGCCCAAGGAATAGGAAGGCGATCCACCCAGGGAAATGTTCGTATCATCACCAGGATGCTGCCTTTTGAACTTGAGTCTAACTTGAATAATCGCACACTATGTTGTCGATGATTAGAATCGTACGTTTAAATATCCAAAGTTGGAGAATCTCGGAACTTCTCGCAGATCTGAAATGTAGTGACTTTGAGGTGCCAAATTGGGACTTGAAGGAAATCTCGCTAACTAATTACTTGCAATCGCTGCAAGCACTTCACGATATCTCATAAGAGCATAAGTGAATTAAGCCGAAATGTGACTTCGAGTTGGGTTGCAGAAGCATACATGTAAGTATCTACATCGGTCATGTAAAATTGGCAAGATTTGTAAATTCATAAATAGATATTTATGGTCTCGCGCTTGTCGCGGGGTTTAAATTGCACCCAATCTCGATCGGAGTCGATCCAGGTGGCTTTTTTTAGTTTAGCTGTTACCAATTAACGTTCTTGAGAAGATTTCAAAACAGGTTGTGAGGGTTATATGCTGATGTGTCGTGTCTGGCAAGATCCACTCATTTCAACCTAATGCTAGGGGTAGATTGCAAGTGGCGCCTTCACATGTATATGATCATGCATAGCATCGCGATGACCATTGTTACTAGTGACCATAGATTTGAAAGGGATTTATTATGACCGTTGGCCGAGAGCGGATCCTATGCTCTGTTTTGTTCATCCTCGTGGTGTTTTATTTTCAATGACAAAAATCAGCTCGCAGATTTTCAATGGCCGAAGTGCCATTCAATACTTATAGCATAGCGGTCTGTTCCCAGGGTTTCAACCAGTGGCTACGCTACAATGATTGGTGCATACGCCAAGATGAAAAAATGCTTCTTATGAAGCATGCACTAAGATGTGAATGGCACATATAAAATTCTAGGGGAACGTCCCACCAGCACTACTAAGGATTATGAACAGGATCTTCGCAATTTTCTGCATTGAGAAGAAGGATCAATAGAAGCAATTCTTCAGTCACTTTCAAATTAGTCGCGCACAATGTTCTGTTGCTTCTTCAGCCTCTCTTGTTCGTTGTCAGACCTCTCGATTTACCTGTTCTGCACCTAGTATGTGCAACAGTTATTGCACCGCAATACCATTCAATAATTGAATTTCTGATACAATCAACATATACCTTCCGTTTTTCATTCGCTTCACTTTTTCTAATCTCTCACCAATAACAATCCTCATAACGTCTCATAAACTGCCTCCAAATTCAAAATGAGTAATGGAAACAGGACTAAAAACGTACCCACCCTCTCGAATCGCATTCCCACACTGTGTAAACGCAGTTTGAGCCAATTCCCGTTCAGTTTAGATCTTTCTCGCTAATGCGGGAACATCAGGAACTCAAGTAACGGTCGGAAAAAGAAAACTATCCATCTTGCGAAATTGTCCGACAGGTGATACACTCCCGGCCAAGTAATCAAGCCACCTCAAGGCTCAAAAGAGAACAAGTTTAGGCTGAGCTAGCTGAGTTCGTCCAGTATTCCCACATTGTCAACTTCACTCGGACATATCTCCGGGGCTTCCAGCCAACCATAAAGATCTGTTGGATCTAGACGGAATAATATCTCCAGCGACTAGGGTGGCCTTGCTTTTCTTTGAAAGCTATACTTCATCCCCTTCATTTCCTTTGTGTCCGCTCGTTCTTCTTGTCTTCTTTTCTGCGCGATAATGTTGAAATTATCGTTCCTGCTGATATGATTCATGTAGAGCTAGTACAAATTCGTACTAGTAGAGCTCCAGTAGAACTCTGATACAAGCAGAGCTCTCACCTCATAGCCTTTTCCCAAGCTTAGTGATTTAGAGATAGCCTGAATGCTTTCCTATTACAGACCTTATGCTCCCCATAGCACCCTGTGAAGAGTCATACTCTTGATTGATAAGTAAGATCATGCAGTATACCCAAAACGATCCGCATGCTCTTCCGTGGCAGTTATGTTTTCTCTCTACATTACAATCTCTTATTGAGTAACGGTGCTTGAGCTTTTATGACTCGAGCTTAGGTTTTCGTTATAATACGGTGTGAATATATGTACGCTTTCTTTGCCCCCTCGGAATCGAAAGCGTTTTGCAATTTTAACATTGATTTGTCGGTTTTTATATCTGACCGAGGGAGCCTAGGTACGATGTATTTTTTGGAAGGGAATTATCTATAGCTTTTTCCTTCCAACGTAGGTCTCACGGCTCCCTTTTATGTTCATGAAACCTTGATTCTAGAAGCTTCGAGAGGGTTCCATTCAGAGGTATTAGTAATAACTGCCATTGGATATGGAACTGAACTTGTGAAGCTATTTTTCTGATATTTTGTATTGAGGAATCTGAAATGCATGTTGAGGCTTAGAACTAACCTTTAGTCACAGAGGGTGGGCTATCTTTGACGTTTTGATGGTTTCTATTCGGAGATATTACTAACGAACTTCAGGTACCTAATGTTATTATGGAGTAAGATTAAACATTCACCAAAACTCTACTGACACAATCATGTCAATTTCTTGCTCATTCAAAAACAAAGAAAATTAATTAGCTTTCAAAGCAATGTACGGAATCATGTATAATAAATATTTTACACCTAGACCGGCTCTTCGTCGGTTTAACGTTCGCATATGAAGTATGCTTAGTAATTCCGCAGTAGCTTTTTCAGACCAATCAAAATTGGTAGGACGTTTTCCTCCGCTGAGAGCACATATTATGTAATCAAAATGGGACTGTGCGTTGATTCTACAGCCATTCTCGCTGACAAAGCAGCTCTGAACGCATCGCTCCGGAGGTATCTCCTCACCTCCTAATGCGATCAGATATGATTACTTAATCATTACTTCTTTCACTGAAATTTGTATTGGCAAGTAGACAGATGAAAGAACAAGAGAGCGAGAGTACCAGATGATAAACATCGAGCGCAGCGAGGACTGGGGGTTTGGGGGCGAAGCCACCATATAGAAGATTTATAACAAGCTAATAAGAGCAAACCCCCAAGAGCTCCTAATGTAACCCGTCAGAGCCACGAACCTTTCCAATATCGAGAATCGTTTCATCATTGCATGTCAATGCTATCGAAAAAAGATGGTGAAATGTACGATGCACATAGTAGAACTACGATGTAGACTGATTGATTACTGGGATGTGAGCTCGTAAGTAACAGTAACGGACGGACACTGAGACTGTTTAGATTTCGGTCTTCGCCAATCGGGTTTTGGGATTTTTATGGTACTGTGGTATGTATGTATGTATGTATGTATATGTATGTATGGATGGATATAGTGAGGAAGGGGAACAAGCCAGGAAGAACTCCAACGATAGATGTTGGATGTTGGATGAAAGAGGGGCGATGATGAAATAAAAAATGGACAGGGCTAGGTGTGAACTCCGGAGTAGTACCGACTAGTGGTAGACGTGAAGTATAAAAGATGAAGGAAGATAAAGAAAGATGCGATAATTGATAAAAGAGATGGGATTTTGAAAAAGTTAAATAAATTGCCATGTTTTTCTTATTTTCCTTAGAGGGGTTAATTGTGAGTGGTCAATAATTATCGCTAAGGCTGATTGATAGGTTGGATAGCGGATAGCTTAAAGAATAATGAGGGGGTGGCGATATATCTTTTTATCTTCCTCTCCCTCTCTCTCTTTCTCTCTTTCTCTCCGGAGATTCTATTTGATTTGATATACATGCCACACTTCACATTCGAGTATTGAAAGCAAATTGTATCTTTGAACTTTCCATTCAACTTACCCATCTAGAGTCTAGAGTCTTTGTATGAAATACTTTACTTGTGCATGTTATCGTTTAGGAGTCATCTCCTTGACCAATGTGCATGCTAGAATCATTTTCTGCTTATCATTCTAAAGGAATTCCACAACTATGTCGGGGCGAACATTTCACATGTGTTTATAAAATGTTTGTAAAATGGGACAATGAAAAGCCAAGGTAAGGTTAGTAAGACGAAGTTTGAAAGTAGTGATTGGATATCGCAACCAACGGAGGCTTCATCGGCATACGAGTTTTCATTATCTGGCCTGCATAAAAGGAAACCTTGACACTTTTCCACCAGATTCGCACGTCTTCTTCGATTTTGGCTTCTTCGATGCTTGTAAGTGCGGGGATAGGTAGTAAAAGCTTGGTTTTATTATTTAATTTTTTTTCTCTTTTTTTTCCTTTTCGAACGAAACCGGTTCATGCAATGAAGATAGATAAGAATGACAGGTAATGTAGGAAGTATACCATCCCCTTTGTCTACGGTAGCCATTAATCTGTATCGATTCAGTTAGAGTGTCATCGGGAATCGAACGCTTCTCGATGCTTATTGGATTCGATGGTCTGATGTCATTATGCGCCGTTGCTTGCATTATCAAGACGGGGCTGGATATAATTGTCTCGCCGTCTCGCCCTGGAATTGTTTGATTGCTACCCTCTGTTAAGTTGGCTTCTTTCTCAATAAGGATTGAGATATACGATATAATATAAGATTCAAGCTACAGGCAGAAAAGACTTTTAATAATTAACATACTATTATATATTTTGTTCTAATATTGTGTTGAAGTTCACAGCATAATTTTTCCTCAAACTTTATCACCTGTTATCAGATTATCTCACCAGATCCAAGTCTCATGGTGCCGCCTGCTTCTTGGCGATTTAGTGAAAGCTTCAAAGCTATCACCCAACTACTGGTACCTGCTTGCCCCGGCTTAACCTGATACGCCAGTTACCTCGACCGTCATTTGGAACTGGAATACATTCCGACAGCAGTACTAATAACAGTACACGACCCTTTTGTCCAATTGATCCTAGTCAGCGAGGATCGAATATCTCAACATATCCGTAAATCCGTGGCAATGTACCGAGCAAAGTTCCAGCACCCTCACCCGGGCCAACTCAACTTCGATGAGTTCGTCGCCGAAGACGTGCTGAAAATCCAAAGCAACAATCTCACTTCCAATCTATCCGTTAGTCCAAGAACAGAAAAAGCACAAGCAGATTGGAATGAACTCATAAATGGAAATGACCAGGTAAGATAAATCCGAAATGGCTTCAATCTCTGATTGGTGGACGATTGAAGCCGAAAGATGCAAGGTTTTGAATTCTTATAGGCTTTTATGGATTTGAACATCACAGAAGATGATTCATTTTCGACGATATTCGATGATGTTATACAAATACCAAACACAGTTCTCAACACGAACACAAATGAGAAACAACAAGATGTGATTGGCTGGTGTCAAAATACCACAGCAAATTCGATTAACTCGTTTACTAATCCGTTCACAAACATCTCTGAGAGTTCATTGAACGTCGACAACTCCAGCCTCATCTCTACTCCTCAAATTAAAAATAGTCCCCGAATTTCGACAGAAGATGCTCCATTTGACATTGAAGTTGCAACCGATTCGCAAAACACTAATTTGGCCACTCTCAAATCCTCTAAGAAACGAATCTTAAGTCCTCTTACCCATCCGAAAGATACGCACCCTCTCACCACCGACTCCAATTGCATCCCTTCAACCACATCACTACCCCCGAAAAAGAAACGTCGCCCCCGCGCTAAGAAGATTCTCACCCCTGCAGAAATTCTTCGGGCTCGCGAAAAATACCTCGAGAAAAACAGACGCGCAGCACGGAAATGTCGACTTAAGAAGAAAGCCGAGATGACCGCTGATCAAGAAAGGTATGAGCGTTGCGTTGCCGAAATCAATGCTACGAAAACTAAGTTGTTGGAAAGTCGGAGGGAACTGCTGAATTTGATTGAAATTTGTAAGGGAATGGTAAGGGAGGGATGCGGTGATGCGACCATTAGGAAATTTGTGGCGAATTGGGAGAGAAGAGAAGAGGCTTATAGGGGAATGCTTGAGAGCGCGGATGTGGGAGTTGAGGCTTGGAAGTTGATTGAGAAGTGTAGGAGTGCAAGATTAGGAGAGGGAGTCTTGGGGGATGCCGTGGATCTGGAGGGAGACAGGGAAGGGTTTGTGTGTGGTGCGAATCTCTGGGAGGCGGGGAATGGCTGTGAAGTTGGGAACGAAGCGAATATTGAACAGGTAGATTGCGATATGGATCCAGGAACGACAGTCAAATTTGAAAATCAAAGCTACAGTGCTTCGGCAAATATGGGATGTGATGAATCAACTTCGTTTGGTTCTCTTCAATCCTCACCTCTAGTACAGCAAACACAGTTGTACGAACAACAAATAAATCAGCAGCAGCAGCACCGACCGCCAGATCTGAAGTGGCATGAAATGATTACCTCCTTACAACAAAGCTATGCTCTTGATCCTATTGCAGCTATTCCAAACCACAATGAGAACGGGAAATTTCTTTTCCAGAAGCTCTTAAATCAAATTAATAGATCAAGGAGTACCCCTGTACCTATGAATACTCTGACCTCACCCTTGTTCCAACAGCAAGAACAAGACATTGTTCCTACAGAAGAATCATCCGTATCTATACCAGTTGATCCCGCCTCTACATCACCTCTGAATTATCCAGCTCAAGTCCAAACTCTGCCACGACCGCGAGTTCCCCATCTACAACGACGACCAAACTGCTACATAACAACACCAGGAATACGCCAACAAAGCTTCGACAGCGGCTACGGATCCTTTTCCTCCGCATCATCTTCTCAGAAAAATTCAGCATCTCCTTCTCAGACCTCAGATATCAATGCGAATTGTTGGTCTCCGGATTTAGCTCCTGCATGCATTGGTAGTGTTGATATTGTTGATATTCAGTCACCGCTACTTTCCGATCGAGTAACCGACACGTGTCTGGATTTCATACCTGAGAGCCAAATGGAAATCGCAGACGGAGAGAATCCTCTACCTCTAAACTCGACCGCGAACTTAGTTCCAAATCAACTTTGAAGGATGGAATACAAGTCTGAGAATGACTCTGTGGATTCAAGTTATGCTTTTCCCTTAAGATACCTCTTGAATTTGAGTACCAAGAATTACGCATGCGAATACGAATGCGCGTATGCATGCATGTAAATAAGATATATTAGCGTGCGATACCCCGTGGTGGCAAATAAAGTAGTAAAGTAGTTAACGAAGTGACTATTTCGTCACATCCCTATAATCTTAGTCTTGTGTAATTTCTCACAGAAATTTGTTCTACATAATGATGAAAATGATTGAGCGTAGTCTGATGATTATATAATACACTAGGTCGTATTAGGCATCGGGTAGCTCTGTAAGTGCTAAATCGGCTTTCTACAATACTTCTCTGATTAATCGAATCATAACTTCGTCAAGTAGCTTCAGCTTCGCTATACGTGATACAAAACAATGTTCTCATCTCACTAGGATATTTATCTTACATACCGATAATAAGTTTTGTTCCTCCTATCATTGATTAGACAATCCAACTCTCCAAACAATCCTCAAGATTTCAAACTACCCAGAATTGCATCTTCATCTTATCATTCATCCATCCATCTATACATAAACTCATACATACTCCACATCCCCATAAAACCCATAAAATCATAATAAAGGCAGCTCATCAAGAAACAAATGTCCGAGCAAAACTTACGTCGCTCCATGACGCCAAGCAAGCCCCTCGGTTCCCCTAAAACTCGCTCGCGAGCTCGCTTGGAAGGTCTGTTTCTCGTCAAGAGTTCGGGCCCCACTTTTTTCCGGAGCTTGTTTCTGAAGGGTTGAAGGTTGGTTGGTTGATTGGGGGATGGGTGGGTTGGAGCTGGGGAGGGTAGTGACGGTAGTGAGGGATTTAGTTCTGGGGGGATGGGAAATTTGGAGGGTTGGAGATGGGAGATGGGAGATGGGGAATTTGGGATGGGTAGGAGAATTGTTGTACTAGTGATTTAGATGGCTTACTCGGGTAGTGTTGGATTTGGAAAAATTCCAATGCTTTAGTTTCTTTTGAGGAGGGGAGGGAGAGAGGACTGAGTTTTTGATGGGTAGAAATTGTAGGAATTTATCGGGTGGGGTTGGATTTTTTGAGTTCGCTTGTATATAATCTTACATTATGGGGATGTCAGATCTAATCAGCGATCTGAGTATATCCTGGGTATGAAAATACTTCTAGTATTATATTATATGATTAGGGAGAACTCAAGACGGAAAGTGTAACCTGGACGTGTATATTTATCTTTATAGAAACAAGATAAAACTTCTCGTTTCGCAAGAAAGAGACTATGGTTAGATGCTCATGATTCTCAAGTCGTTTATTGGCTCCAAGTTGTTGATCGATAGGGTTACAAAGATTTCTGAGAACAGTATTCATTGAAGATAGTATGTATACCCAAACGGGCGTAAAAATACAAGCATATCCTCATCTTGCATCTCTCTCAGACTCGTTGTGTTTAATTGACAACTCTAGAGATAGTAATATCCTCAGCTAAACTGTCTTTTAATCCAAGATCATGTCGAGATCTTAAAATTATCGCGCTGAAAAGTGTTTTCTTCAAGGAATTCAAAACTAGTCACCCCCGATTTCTGAGGAGTGGCTCCTGCATCTCCTCGAGATATCAAATTGAGCTGATTAATCCGTGAAGTTCTAGATACACTCTCATATAAATCAGGAAATTCGGTAATCCGGACTAATAGAAAAGTTTGAATACAAAATTTCTGAAGATAATCGAACGTCTAAAGTAAATTCAATATTTGAAGTGATGTGAACATTATGAATGGGCAACTTGCATGTGCCAAAAGTTCTGAAATAGTTTCAATGATAATAGAACTGCGATCCGGAATTTTAGTCCTACGCCACAATATCCACAACTTGATTCTCACGAGTACGTACTCGGGAACCTCTTCAAACCACACCGTCTCATATCGTATGCTTGCGAAGCTATTTCTGCGATTCCGTATTTTCATATACCTCTTTCAATAATACCTTTGATCTACATGTGTTCGCTATCTACAAACACAAAAGCCTTATCACCATAATCTTCCTTCTACTCAAGACATTTATACCAAAATCGGGGTCAGAATAAAGGAAAAGCACCCTAAAAATAATTCCTTGCTCGAGAAAACCGATCGCATGGCCAGAACCACGTTCGTTGAGGTTCTCGTAGCATCTTTTAGGGCATTCTTCTGACTCTCCTAGAGAAGAGCTCTTTACGAGTTACGACTCTTCCATCCTTCACCAATAAGTCCCTCAACAAATCAGAACTCTCCTGCTGGCGTAACAGTATATCGTGGACATTTAGATTAGACCATCTCCAAAACATATTTATGGAATTCATGTACTGAGATTTATAATATGAATCGAAAAACGTTTGCAAGTACTTCATTTTGGAACTTCGAAAAGTAGAGTGAAAATTTACTTCAATTTTTGAGTGATCCGAGTTGGGAGGAAAATTCTATTAGTCTATTCTAGATATTTGCGAGAATCTAATTGTTGAAGTTAAGAGTTCTGATTTGCCTTTTTTCTTTTGTTATTTTGTTACCACGTTAATAGAAAGGAAATTCATAGCTTCGTTCGAAATCAAGCTACCATATATCTTGAATCAAATTCGATATGCATATTATGAAGTTTGCGCAAACGGAGCTAGCACCTAGCTGAGCTGCGGCGTGCTATTTAATCACACAGGTCGTGATATGGAAATGAACGAGTTGGCATCACTGAGTGAGTGTCTTTGATAAACCACGGCGTGCCGCAACTCTTCCTTCCTGGCTCTCGCAACCATTACCGTGCTGGATCTCAATTTTGCAGATCAATTAAGTGGAGGCATTGATGCAGAGAGGGGTTTGGACACTCCAACGCAGTGAAAAACCATTATATATCATTGATTGTGCAGCGTGAAAACTGATTGAACAGAGAGCGGCGCCAATTTGGGTTGCAACAAAAAGGAAAGGTTTTCTAGTCTATCTTTACATTCTATTCGAGAACGATGGTGACCAAGTCAGCAAAGGCATAGAATATATATTAGGATGGAGTTTACCTACCTCCCTACCTACTCTTCGGAGTGCGCATTGATTAGTAATCAACCTTGCTCTATGTTGTACTGCCGTATTCTTGCCAATCAGTCCAGTCCAGTCAGTACCTACCGACCACCTTTTACGCCGAACAGAGGAACTTCAGATTTCGATGTGAATACTATCTTTCCTTCGATATCTTACCAATGCAACAAGTCTTACTAAATGACTTATATTCAGCCGAGTTTGGTATCGATATGCTACTCATGGCAACCCCCTGAGAGCCAATTGTTCTCCATTCATGAGCATACCCTCTTGCTTTCATTTGCGAAGCCATCAGCTTTTGCAACGCACAGCATCCTCTTCATATCAACATGTGCAATGCTTATTAGACTTCCTTCCATATTTCTCCTAACTCTCCCTTTCCATGCAATCTCAATTAGTTGGTGGCGCGCGATATTCCAGATGTGTCGAACCCATTGCGGAGCATGCAAAGTCAAGAGACATAGTTTACCAGATCTTTAGGATTCTTGTAATCATAGTACTAACGTTGGTCTAGTAATCTACGTGGTATAATAGCGACAAGGCAGTATGTTGTTTCAGCGTAGATTATCAAGATGGCATAGAATGTTCCGATAGCTAAAGAGTTTTGCTCGCCTTCCATTCCTATTCTGTTCGTCATTAATCCCCAGAACGAGGCAATTTCAAAAGTCCCTATGTGGGAAATGAATAATCTTCCACCCAGTGCTTCGAGTTTCCCATTGAATCCCTCTCTTTCCACAATTGCTCTCCAGGTATCTTTTCCAACTTCATAATACCTGCTGTTATGAAACAGGCTGACCAACTGATTCAAAAAGATGTCAAATTGATGACAATAATAGCCGTCATGTAGCAAGTCTAAGATGTCTTGTTCTGAGGCTAGAGCTTACCGCCAAGTGATTCAATTCAATTGAGTTCAGAGCTCTCAGATGTTTTAATTCTAACTCTATAGCTATTTCTTTGTTCGGTTGAACTGTCATTCACTCATAATAACGATTTGCGTCTCAAACTCCACCAAATGGTATGCCACAGTCTAGCTTTGAGATTCTTCACAACTCTCTTTTAAAGTATAAAGCATCAGATTAAAGGATGATCCTTAGTTCCAGATCTTTACATGTCAACACCTTCATTGAATTGTGCTCAGATTCCTTTGTATCAATGTTTCGAAATAAAACCAACAGGCTTGGAAGAGTTTGACATCGTGAGTTATGACGCTTGCACTTGATCTCTTCATGACATACATATCGCTCAAGGCTGACTCTTCATTAGATGTACAGACCAGCAGTTTCAACGTCAATCAGAACAACAGTAGCAAGGACACTCATCGATACGTTTTCTACAAGGGCAACTAGAACAATTAATCAGTCCATTAACAAAACTTTATACACATCCTAAAAGCAAGTTCAATCAATCCTGGTACACAACTATGTCATATCATCCTTTCACTTTCTTTTGTACACCAAGTTGAAAAGTTATTCAGCTGTAAATTTTTATTCATATTCTCAATAAACCTCTTCCTCCATCACACTAACATTAAATTAGCTCGCGATCTGCGCGTTGTATATCCTCAGCATCACTATCTACTTCCTTCCAGCCGAAATAGTAAATCACCAGATCTTTATTTACAATGCTTGGCGGAGTATCTTGTTGCTTCTGTCTCAAGAACAATCCATCACCAGCAGAGCTCTGTGATTGGTGTAAAGCTGTCCTACCAGCTCACGATACCATCGAGCGCATCACCATCCAACGCGGAGGAGCCCAGAGAGTCACGACCGTAACGCATGAAGGACGTGTGCCGTTGTGGATGCATAAATCAAGATCTAATCAGGATGAAAATGGGAATGAGAAGGATAAATGGCCCATGTGCATGATGGTTCAGATTGAGGTGTTTGGTATGAAATGTTTAGTTGTGATTAGTGAGGATTCTACGCGGGGTGTGAAATTTTCTGCCATACGCGATCTTACATATCCAGAGCTCAAGAACAAGGTGGAGGCTGTCAAGTTGGCCTATTAGTACAATAGGCTTAGTTGAAGGACAAGAATTGAGAACAGATGGAAAGAAATAGGAAAACAGAAACAGGAAAAGGGGAAGAATTGTAAATTAGTAAGGATTACGAGATGACACGGAATTGGAAAATAGAGGAGAAATGAAGGAGACGCCGAGAGGGCGAGGGAGATCCAAGATATAGATAGAGTAGGAAATAGTAGGATAAGACGAAATAAGAAGGGCTAGAGGAAATTCGAACAAAAATACTTTGGGATAACTGGGGAGAGTTGGATAAAGAGAGATAGAGAGAATCAGAACTTTGAGAGATGGAGATAAATTATGAGGGACATTTTATAATAAGCTAATAAATGAATATTGCCACATTATCAATCGAAAATACAACTATTAATACATCATCTTCTGTCTTTAACTTTTCCTTTCCTTTAAACTTAATGTTTTGAGAGCTGCCAAAGCCTCGTCTTCCTTCTCAGCCGCCTGTTTCTTACGCATCTCACGTTGACGAATAGTTTCTTCAAATCCCCATCTTGACTCCTCTATATAGCGGCGATAATTGGTACATACCATCAAATCATCTTGATCAAAGCACTCCCTTACTCCGGTTCTCTCTGATTTATAATCATCGTAACAATTCTGATAGTGGCTTACAAGTTTTTCTTCCTTCTCCGGCCATGGCCCAA
This sequence comes from Botryotinia convoluta, assembly GCA_004786275.1. Classification (NCBI taxonomy): domain Eukaryota; kingdom Fungi; phylum Ascomycota; class Leotiomycetes; order Helotiales; family Sclerotiniaceae; genus Botryotinia; species Botryotinia convoluta. The sequence continues at coordinate 46,773 of PQXN01000276.1, forward strand.
TTTGCTTTTTCCATTCCTTCCTCAAATGACCGGCCCATTGGCCCCGTTGGACCATTCGTGTTGATATCGCCTCCCACCATTCCGGAAGATACCCCCCATATTCCCAATCGATAATACCGGTAACATGTCCATCCTTTACCATGATATTGGTCGCATGCAGATCACCATGTGTGAGCACGTATGGTCCTTTCACAGGATATTCGTCTTTGATGTTTTTGCGATAGGCAACGTGTGACTTCTTGAATCGATGTTCCGTACGAGCCCACCATTCTTCAGCATCTTCCCTCACGAAATGTATTCTCTCTTTAGGGCCTAGTTGTACATCTCTTATTGGTGAACCATCTGGAGCTTCTGGTTTTGTCGATGTAAACTTGCGCAATTGTACAAGATATTGGACGACTTCTTTGGCAATAACTTCTATCTCTTCATAGCTCATGTGCATCCCAGCTGTCCATAGCATTTCGCCCGGAATTTTCTCCATCAAGCAAAAAAAGACTTTTACTGTCCGTCCACTGTCGCATGTCTTTTGCTACAGGTATAGTAGAATTCTCGCTCAGAAATTTGGAAATTGAAACATCAGGCCCCACATGTCTAGTTGTCGCGTCTCCCAAAACAGGTCTTTCTTTCAAAATATAGTTGTCGCCAATAGTTCATATACCTCTACTAGCATGACAAATGCATTTGACATGACTAAAGTAGTAATCATGTTCCTGGCTATCTGCGCTCCATCCGCAGTTGTGACACAACAAAAAATCATGCTCTTTGGGCACATGGGCGTCAAACTCTTCTTTCGTATTCCCTTCAAATGGCTTGTATACCGTCGGCTTGTCTAGATATACCGTCATTTTGTCCGGATAGGTTTGAACTTTGACCTCAAGATTGAAGATAAAAGCCAGATAATTGATAATACGAGATAGTAAAGTGAATCTAGAATGATTTGCGCAAGGAATGGATGTTTTGAGACAATTCTCGGATCTGGTTTGATTAAAAGAAGGGCATGTAAGTAGACTTTCTAGAACAAGAAAAAATAATACTCAATGATAAAGAGGGGTTTTGTGATCATTTCGATTAAGAACTATACTAGTTTCGGGATACCTTTATCGATGACTTTCTTTATCAAATATATCATGTTGAAGGAAAGAAATGAGGTTTTGATAACATACTAAACTAGAACTATGCTACATCCGGAGAACCTTTTATTATGATTTTATTCATCAAACATATGGAATATCCCATACGACAAAAGAAATATGTTCTGAGTACTCTACTCCAGGTTCAAGCTATACTACTTGTAGACGCACTTGATAATGATGATCTTGATCAAGGACAAGGACATGAGAAGCAACTTTTATCAATGAAACTCATATGTTGTATCAGTTGATCATTCAATTCCTGGATAGGTTTCCCAATCGAATTCCTAAGATACCTGACACTCGGAGGAAGATCTAACAAAGACTTATGGAATTGAACTCAGTACACACTCAGGCGAGTTGTGGGGTACATTCCAGAGATTAATGGATCATAGGAGGCTATCGCAGGTCATGAGCATATGGTGAAATGGATTTATAAGAGGGTAAGACTAATAATTTAATCTAATATGGGAAGCAGGCTCTGGTTGACGACTGATATTGATTATATAAGCAATGTAACTCGTGATTTTATTGAATCTGAAAAAGTATCATTTTTTCTTATTCTACATTCAAGCGAATAAAGCCTTATTTTATGCTTTTTCTTTCTACTTTCATTGATCTTTTATAGACCTCATCTTAATCGGGCTATTTTTTCGAATAAAGCTTTTCTATATTCTTTATTTTCTTTATTCTCTTTCCGGCCATTCCGGACTAAAAGCTCATATCATGTGACCTATCATGTGACTATAACGTGATTGGCTATCATTAGGTTGATTTAAATATAACATATTGTTATTTTGATTTAAACAATAGAGGCGAAAGAGGAATAAGAGTGATGAATTATGTTCGGAGTCCGATGTAGAGATGATCTCGAGTGTGCTCAGTAGGGGTGAATGCATGAAAACTCTAGTCAATGTGATATGAAAGTCAGCTCTCAACACTTCGGCCTCCTACTTCACACCGACCATTATTAAGCGCAAAACATAAGCTTCAAAATAAGCAATCGATTGATCGAATAAAGATATTCTACAACTCTTTTTCACTTCGATCTAGTGTGACTATAGGAACTGTATTACAAAATTCAATCTTTTTGAACATTAATTATCACGCGCCCTAATTAGAATAAGAAGTTGAAGTAGTAGATAAGATATTATATATTCTACTACGAATTTCAATAGGCGATGTCGAGTAATATATTAATAAAAGTATTGACATTATCATTCATACATCACTAAATATTCACGGAGATACTTGAATTCAACAAATTCCCTTAGATCGTAATGAAAATACCTTCAATAGTTCATATACGTAAAAGTAGTATAAAATGCTTGAGCAAAAGCAACTATAATACTAACTTACACTACTCTAATAACTAACCCTGATAAGAGTATATAAAGTCTCTTCAACTTTTCAATAGCTTCAGCTAAGAATCAACAATTAGTACAATCACAGCAAGCACATCATGTCGACTTTATGGTCATCACCAAAGTAACATTAATAGAGTCAGACTAAAGGCTTTTCTTCCTGTCATACATTATGCCCTCTCTCCTTGTAAAATTAGTCAAAATATGCCTACTAGTCGAGCTTGATGCAAAGCTTCTTGCTATGTTGCTACTATAATAATTATTGAAAGAGTGTTGAGCAAATCAAACTTCCTCCCTCCCTCCTCCAAACGCAGATAAAAGTACGCAAACTCTACCCCACGCAACGATGGACAATGAACGATATCAAGAGAACTGAAACCTGCTTTGATATCCATGTTGCCTCAAGCCTCTTTTGTTTTGACTACTTCAACTCTTGATCGACCATCTTGGAGGTTAGAAAATAAATAATAATAATGATATTATAATAATAGTGGAAAACTTAGTCAGTTTTAGCTATAAGGGATAAATCGAATATATATGTG
>PQXN01000277.1:0-49522 GCA_004786275.1 Botryotinia convoluta
TTAATAGTTTTAATCAATTGAATCAATTGTTGTTGAGTAATATGGATTTAAAAATATAAATTGAGGTGAAAGTGGGCCGCATGATGATATGGGCCGCATAATGATAAACCACGTTATATAATCAATATTCTTTTTCAAAATCGAGATTGAAATATTTAAATAATAATAAATTATATATATTTAAATCTTGATTATATTTAAATACGGATTTGTTATGATTATCTAGAATTTAAAAAGAAGTGTTTTTAAAGAATCTTTGAGTTCAGTTGTCTGGTGTGCACACAATTTCGTCCACACCGAGAGAGCCAAACCGCAGTCAGTTCTCCCAACAGACCTCATCTGCTTTTTCGATTTTCGATCCAAACGAAGTGGTCAATAGCAGCCTCAAGGCTCGCAGGTGTCTTGCTCAAGCATGTTCCTGCTATGCCGTTTCGTCGTCGAAATACTCTTCTCACTTCTCCATGCAACCTCGTACAAATTTCAATCTAACACCGAAATATGTTACCTAGCTTATCTTCTAGCCAGCCAAAGATTACAGAGTGATCTTTGTAGAATAATTGCTTAGAGCGCCTATTATGCTTGGGAGGTGATCGCTCTAGGTATATTCTGTTCAATCTGAATGTGATGGCAGCACGTTCAATTACGACAAGGCGTTCGCGTTAATCTATACTTGTGGCGAGAAGAGATCAATTACACGTGGTCAAGTATTTGGCGAAGATATCGTTTTTTATATGGACGACATAGTTTTTTCTTCTGGGAATATGCCTTTTCCGCGCGGAATCCAATTTAGACACTATTGAGAACTTCCGCGAATTCCAATTATTGCTCCAAGATAGTACTATATTTGCTGTCTTGGTATTTTTTCTCCTGCTATTGTGAAGTTCTTAATTGTTCAAGCTGTGCATTTCCCTCTCACTCGAGTAACTCTGAGATATGGGCTTGACATGCTTTGTGTCGCCCTGTTAAGACAATCAATTTTGGAACCGCACTTAGCATAAGGTGAATAACGGAGACGGCATAAACTGGGTTGAGTTCTTCGCTGTTTGTTAAAAGGCTAGATGTGCTCGGTAGTATGCGAGATATGTTTCCAAAAGTGTAGTATCGAAAGGGCTTTGATATGAGCCAAATTTTGAGCTGCCGTTCGTCTCTTGAGTAACATTCAGCAAGTGCAGAGTGATTATAGCCCATCTTAAGTACCCCACAACCAAGACCTTGATTTAATTCGAGGATGCGAAAGGGGAATGGGGAATGACAGTCAGGCGTTTCCAGTTTCTGTGAATCCCGTTTGGAAGATTATGAGAGCAGTTTGCCGTGATTGATTGAGCTACGAAATTGAGAATGGAACTTAATCTCATCTTTACCCCTAACATTGTATCAACTTAAATTTCGTTCACAGAATACTCTCAAAATTCATATGGCTACAGTTTCGTGAGCTATGGTTGGGAAATGAATGCAACAGTAAGCCAACAATAGATCACCAACTGTAGGCAAAATCTAATATGCAGGTCAGCGGCTCAGTTGCCAGGGTTTTTAATGTATCCCCGGAAACTTTTCCCAAATGGTTTTCTTTTGCAGTAAAATGTGAGGACTAGCGGTTCATAAATTTGACAACTCTTTTCTTATAAGTTTAAGGCATCCAGTATCCTATCCGAGGAAGACAGAAAATTTATTCTTCTTATACCTGTGGTAGCTATTCAATCGATTGAAAACTGCTGATTTGCTTTGGAACGATTTAATCGACCATGGAGGCAATCAAGACTCTCACAAATGAAATACAGAATGCAGCAGCTACTGCAGATGAAGCTGGCCGCAAGGAACTCTTGGATTCTCTGAGAGATCTGCAATATTCTATCGAGAAGCCAGAAGATACAATGCAGAGAGTCATCCATCTGGTAAGATATGAGCTCCCCAATTTTTTTCTAAAAGCCACTTTCTAAAATTAATGGATGCACTTTTCCAGCACCTCGTTATCGCTATAACTCGAACTGCCGTTGATCTTAAAATTTTCAATATTCCTGGCGATTCAGATGGCCCTCTACGCCTACAGGACTTGGCTTCCAGAACTGGTGCGGACCCAGCGCTTCTTGGTTAGTCATATAACTCTAGCGCTAGTGAAAGCTACAGACAACAGTTATCATGTGTTAATATTCTTCTAGGAAGGATACTCCGCATGCTTTCATCGTTAGGGATGATCAAAGAAACGGGAGAGGATTAGTTGCTTCGAGCCAAACAAGTAAAAATCTCTCCATCGCCGAAATCCAAGCCGGTCTTTACCACAAGTATGAGAATTTCCTTCCATCAATTTTTACCATACCTTCTGACATAATATCCACCGCTGCAGTTACGATGTCCTCGGTCTCGCCTACCAGGTTCTTCCAGACTTTCTCGCTTCTACAAAGTACCAAACTCCCACAGAGACCCATAAAGCGGCGTTCCAAAAAGCTTGGAATACAGACTTGCCTTTGTGGTTATGGTTCCAATCGCGCCCCAAGGAAACAGCACAGTTTAATCGCTTTATGATTGCACAGCGATCCAGCACACCTAACACCTTTAACTTTTTACCGATCGAGGAGGAATGCAAAAACTGGCCTGCAGAGAAACCACTCTTTGTCGATATAGGAGGGGCCTCCGGTCAACAGTGTATTGAGTTTCGGAAAAGATTCCCTGATATGAGAGGTCGCGTTACATTTCAGGATCTACCCAGAGAAATCGAGCATGCCATATCACAAGGCCTGTCAGATGGAGTCGAGGCCATGGCCCATGATTTCTACACTCCGCAAGTTATAAAAGGTGTGCCATGAACAGCTGAAGTCCAGAAAATAACTAACACATACATCTAGGTGCAAAATTCTACTACCTGCGTGCTATCCTCTACGATCATCTCGACGATAAAGCTATTCTCATTCTGAAGAATATCATGCAAGTCATGGAAAAAGATTCCTTGATCTTACTCGATGAAATGGTGTTGCCAAACCACAATGTGGACTGGTTTGCTACTCAGACGGATTTGACTATGCTGGCAGCATTTGGTTCGATGGAGCAAACGGAAGCGCAATGGAAAAGTCTTCTAGATGGTGTGGGATTGAAAGTAAGGAGAATTGTTACTTATACGCATGCTTTCAGGCTTAGCATAATTGCGGCAAGTCTTTGATGTTAGAATTCTGCATATCAGATCTAGGGATGGGAACTTAATATAACAGGCAGTTGGAAAATTCTGTATTCAGTCCAAAGAAGATAAACTCATCATGAGTCTTTCAAAAACAATGCAAGCTATCTATGCCTCTCGACCTTCAGCGACAGCGCAGCTCCAACTTACTCTCAAATCTTTGCCAGTCCCGACTATTTTCTCGAGTTCCAACACAGCTTTAGTTCGCGTGCACGCAGCAGGAATTAATCCTTCCGACGTTGCCAACGCAATACTTGATCGATTTGGTGCAAAGAAACCTATAATTCCAGGTCGCGATTTTGCTGGTACAGTCATTCAAGCCCCATCTGACCCCCAACTTGAGGGTGCTGACGTAAACGGAACTTCTGGTCGAGAACTGAGTCTCTCCATTGATGGGACTCATGCCGAATATATCGCAGTACCTGTAGAAGGCTTGGCTATCAAGCCTAAATGTCTCAGTTGGACTCAGGCATCGGCCATGGGTGTTCCATACTCAACTGCTTATTTGATGCTGGAGAAAGCTGCTGCACGTGCTGGAGATGTGGTCCTGATTTTTGGCGCCAGAGGAGCGGTCGGAAAGGCTGCAAGAGAGCTTGCGAATGCCAAAGGGCTCAAGATCATCACTACATCGAGGGTAGATGGTGCTGATGTAAATGTTACATCGGATGAGAATCTAAATAACGTGTTGGAGTTGAACAATGGAAGAGGACCTAGTATTATTCTTGACTGTGCAGGATCTCCCGTCTTGATGGAGAAGGGTCTTGCTATATTGGGAAAGTCTAGACGATATATTTTCGCATCTGGCATGAGAGGAGGTAGACCAGAAGTGAAAATCAATGTCATGACGATGCTCGCAATGGATCAAAGCTTGCATGGAGTGAATAGCTGGAGCCTCACCTTAGCTGAGACAAAGGATATCATGAATAAGCTACGGAAAATGTTCGAAGATGGAGAGATCCAGGGCCCTGAGGAAGAGTCTTTGACCAAAATCAAACTTACAGATGCGGTCGAAGCTTATCAGGAGGTTGCAAAATTTGATGGAAAGAAATTCGTGATTGCTATGCAGGATCAGCAGTCTAGTGTTGGCTTTTATAGTAAATTTGGGATGCGATTCTCTCCGCAATTTTAACTACTCGGGCAGTAATAATGATGGTTTCCGACTGCAAACTCAGAGTTCACAAACCTTGGAAATATCTTATTGCATCCTAAAACAATAGTGTTAGCGCACGTGATTGTCAGGCACGTGCTGACGCGTTTCGTGTTGTCTCAATTCTTGTAGAACCTCGCCTTTTCTCCTGCCAGCCTCATACTCGTCTTCGCCGTCATTCTGATCTTCTAGAATGACTTTGGGCGTTGTTAATGAATATTATTGTCGATGCCAGCAATTATCTTTGCGAGTGAAGGGAGTGTTGAGGCTAATCTCTTGGTTGTCTTATTTGAATGATATCCCAGAGGGAGTATTAGAGCAAGCTTGCGGATGATATAACCTTGGTCAAGGTTTTGTCCTTGGATTATAAAAGCCGACGACGAGTTCGTCAAGTTACCTCTGTTGTAGCCAAGCAGAAAGGCAACTTCGACTGCGAGTTATTTCGATTGAGTCGATTTCTTGGAAGCGCATATTCATCGAGGAAAAGTGTTATCCAGTACAAGGTTTACAAAAGCTCTTTAGCAGGTGCCGTTCGACACTGTGTCTTCGCGCTGCTTTCTTCGTTCTGTTCTTTCATCCCACTCTCATACAGTTCAAATGCCGAAAGCACTCCGGTGATTAAAGACTTGGAAGTTGGAATAAATCCTGCAGCAAAACAATAGTAAGATCGGAGTTATCAATGAAAAGTATCTGATTGGTACTAGAAAACGATTAATCGTAGCAAAAAATCGATCTTTAGACATGGTGGACCTCAGATTCTCAGATCCCTTTGATGAACCTTTTTAATTGGCTGAAAAGCTGACTAATACTCTGTGCTTAGCCGTTCATGACATCAACCTGAATATCCATCCCATCCACTTATATTCACCATTTGGACGGGGCACAAGCTCCTTCTCAACAACCCACCCAACTTGGGACAATGAAAACATGGATGTTTTTCAAATACCCAGTATTGTATTCGTTGTTTTATGAGTAGTTCTCTGTAAAGAGAAAAAGGACAAAAGATTTTGCGGAGAACATGTTCCACAAATGCTCTTATCGCCGCAAAGCTGCGTCACCCCATGATGTAATATGCTTGACTAGAATATGGGATTTTACCAAGAATCCCATATTCTATTTATTTGTCCATCTTCTCTGCTTCTCTCCATTGTCCAAGTTTATTTGGATTCTCAGTTCACGATAATCCAACCTCTATCATAATAATGCAATCAGTTATTGGAGCCACAGTACGGAAAGCAGGAGCAGCAGTATCTTCCGCCATGTCCGACAAGAAGACGGCAGATATGCTGCCTGAGATGAGAGAACCGGATACAAAGGAACCTCTTACGAGCGACTTTGGTGTCAAACACGGTAATCATGATAATTGGCTATCTGCGTCAACCGGCGATCGCCAAGGTCCCTTATTGTTAGAAGACAACTTTGGTAGGGAGAAAATTATGAAATTCGATCATGAGCGTATACCAGAAAGAGTTGTTCATGCACGTGGAGCTGGAGCTTTTGGTACCTTCAAACTCTACGAGAGCGCCGACGTAAGTATCTCATTGTTCTACTTGATGCCAAACAATAAAAACTAATCTCAGGCATAGGATGTTACAAACGCTGGAGTTCTTACAGATACTTCTCGCACCACACCTGTTTTCATCCGCTTTTCGACTGTCTTAGGTTCTCGCGGAAGTGCTGATACTGTCAGAGATGTACGAGGTTTTGCCGTGAAGTTCTATACCGAAGAGGGCAACTGGGATGTTGTTGGAAACGACATTCCCGTCTTCTTCATTCAGGACGCTATTAAGTTTCCCGATGTCATCCATGCCGGAAGTGAGTGCTCTTCCTCTCAAACATACATTCATGATTACTAACTTTGCATAGAGCCCGAGCCGGACAATGAGATCCCTCAAGCACAGTCTGCACACAATAACTTTTGGGATTTCCAATTCCTACACACAGAGGCAACCCATATGTTCATGTGGGCCATGTCAGATCGAGGTATTCCAAGATCATACCGTATGATGCAAGGTTTCGGAGTGAACACATATACTTTAATAAACGCTGAAGGCAAACGATCATTCGTGAAATTTCATTTCACTCCAACTCTAGGTGTTCATTCACTCGTTTGGGATGAAGCTTTAAAGATCGCTGGCCAAGACCCAGATTTCCATCGCAAAGATCTTTGGACCGCTATTGAAAGTGGATGCTATCCCAAATGGAAGTTTGGTATTCAAGTCTGCGATGAAAGTCGGCAAGATGAATTCGACTTCGACATCTTGGACGCTACTAAGGTTTGGCCCGAAGATATTCTCCCAGTCCGATATATCGGTGAACTGGAGCTCAACAAGAATGTCGATGAATATTTCACACAAACTGAACAAGTTGCTTTTTGCACTGCTCATCTTGTTCCTGGTATCGGTTTTAGTGACGATCCTTTACTCCAAGGCCGTAACTTCTCTTACTTTGATACTCAACTCTCGAGACTTGGTGTTAACTGGCAGGAACTTCCTGTCAATCGACCAGTATGCCCTGTTATGAACAACCATCGAGATGGTCAAATGCGACACCGAATCACAAAAGGCAAAATTAACTACTGGCCCAACCGAGAAAGTGTTGTTCCTCCATCCAAGCAATCAGAAGGTGCCTATTACGAATATCCCGACAAGGTTGTAGCCATGAAACAACGACTCAACTCCACAAAATTCAAGGAACATTTCTTCCAAGCTCAATTGTTCTGGAACTCAATGTCTGAAGTGGAAAAATCTCACATCATCAATGCTCTAGGTTTTGAACTTGATCATTGTGACGATCCCGTTGTATATGAGCGTATGGTTGAGCGTCTGACTGATATCGATCTCGGACTTGCACAAGCTGTAGCTGAGAAAGCTGGCGCCCCTACACCCACTCAAGCCGGACGCCCAAATCATGGCAAGAAGGCCAAGGGTCTATCACAATTTGATTTCACCCCTGAAGCTCTGGGCTTACCAGCTACCATTGCTTCTCGTATGGTCGCAATAATCATTGCAGATGGGTTCAACTTCCTCGAATACGAAGCAGTGAAGGGAGCATTGACCGCAGCCGGCGCTCTTCCATTCACCATCGGCCCCAAGAGACAACCAATCAAGAGTTCCGGTGGCAAGAGCGTAAGCGCAGATCATCATTTCGAAGGTATGAGAAGTACCATGTTCGATTCGATCTATATTCCTGGTGGCGAACATGTCTCTACCCTACTGAAACAAGGACGAGTAATCCACTGGGTTCGCGAGGCCTTCGGTCACTGCAAAGCTATCGGAGCTACTGGCGAGGGTGTCAAACTCGTACAAGTTGCATGTGCAGTTGATGGTATGACATTCAGCACCTCCAGTGAAGTGGTCGATTCGTATGGTGTTGTGACTGCGCAAGGTTTGGGCAAAACCGAGGAGGGATTGAATATGGTGAAGGGAGCTAAGAACTTCTTGGATGCGTATACGTATAATATCTCGCAACATAGGAACTTCCAAAGAGAATTGGATGGATTGACTAGTATGGTTGCTTTTTAGGTTGGCTTTTGTGGATGAATGATTAGCAGAGGGCTTTTGGTGATGGAGTAGGTGCTGTGTGCTCTTGGGGCTAGGGATTTCTGATGCCTCCAAAACTTTTGCAAGGGTACCTTTATGTTTGTCAGTTGTGGTTGTGGTAATAGTTAATAATATCTTTTTCCATGAGCTTACGTTTTCTGCTATTTATCCAAACCTCGCGTAGAGAAATGAAACCTGCTCTGCTGATCTAGAATGTTGAATGTCTTTTCCAAGTAAGTAGTTCATATACTGACCAATATGAACAAAAAATCCTCACTGCCAAGTTTCTTTCCTTTCTGAGGACAATCGTTTTTCTCCTCATCTTTTTTTCCGGGCCAAAAAAGGTTTTTAATTCACTTCTTCCGCGCGATCCATGATCCTGCGGAGAAAATGACAGTTTTGCTGCAACATTCCATTCACCTACAAGCGAGGTGATTGGAAAGTTGAACTTCAGCGTATGATGAAGGATTTAGTGTGGTAGCTATGTATGGAGTAGGGAATTCACTAGGAAGTGAATCCCAAAGCATAATTTGTGGTGGGAACTACCTACCGAGGCTAGTTGGGGCGACCCGATTTGATGGCTTGGGAGAGTTTGTTGAGAGAAGAGGAGAGGGGTGTGATGTATGTCCGCCTGGTATATATGATGTATAGCCCGCAGTAGCGGGCTACTCTCTTGCTTGATTTCTGGATGCCTTCTTGCCCTGTGCAAGATCAGTTGATAGAAGTGGAACGATGACCATACCTAGTGTTGGGATCACATTCAGACAATGAAGTTCACAGAGACAATGGGAGGATGTCAATATGAACGAATATACCAATTTCCCGTGAGTTTTCCTTCCGTGGAAGATCAAAAAATAGCATTCCATCTCCAATTCCAAATATCGTTTCATTCATACCAGCTGCGGTACATATAACTATATCATTCACCTCTGCGCCCAAGCACAGCTTGAAGTTAACCACCTTACTTATCACATTATTCTTCTTCGCCGTCCCATTACCACAAACATTCACTGTTTAACCGATTCACAATTTTCTCGGTAATCACATTTTCGCCAGCAGAACTTCGCACTGCTGATATTCTCAAATTTCGCATCCAAGTTCTCTTCATTCTGTCCTCACTCTCGAAGTCCAGATTCTAACACAAGATTCGAACGGTATCTAAAGACACAATCTGTTCTAAAGATATCTTGATCCGAATTGAAAGTAAAGAATTTCCCTATTGCAAAGTTCTCGACTCTCTGATCTTTTTCAATATATATCAGTCTGAGATTCCAATGAACAAAGAAAGTAAGTTTCCTTCCTTCCAACAACAGGAAAAGTTCTTTTACCCTCTAACGAATTGTTTTCCCTTTCTCAAGAAATGAAAGATAAACCTCCACCCTCCTACAAATATTTCGCGCATAAATGGGTTCGATCTCAAACTACACGCGGATATGTCTCACCTTATGCGACGCCTCCCTACCCCGCTTTACGAAGGTATAGATCCATGGTTGAGCCATCTCCTCCCGTTGTTTCAAGTACTTCTCCACCTTTACCAGATAATCCTCGTACGCGATCATATTTATCATCACTCAACCCTAATCCACATCAGTACGTCTCACCTTACAGCCAACCTACCATGTCTCCTCCTCCATCTCGATCTCAACGAACAAAACGCACCCGCAAGAACGGTCCCAGCAAATCCAACAAACCCAGCGTTCTTCCCCCACCTATTTCACCAACTTCTCCCCCTCCCCCCTCTCCACCCCAACAACCCCAAGATCCCCGCTACTCCTTCACCTACATCCTCAACTCCCCCACACCACCTATCCATATCCACCGCCACAACAACCCCACCCACTCCCTCAAATGTCTCCCCGAAAAAGTACGCCATCTTATCTGGAGCTACGCGCGTTCCCGCACCATCTCCATCACCATCTCCGACGATCTCATCTACAGTCGCTCGCCCAGCCCCATCACCTTCCGCATTAATCGAGAATCTCGCTCTGCAACAATAAATCACTATTCTGTGCATCCACAGTTTTTTATTCTGGATACGCAAAACAAGAACAAGAATGAGAGGATTCACTATCCGTTTTTTGATCCTAGTGTTGATAGCATGGTGTTGAATGATGTGTTTATGGGGTGCGATTCTGCTCTGAGTAGTAATAGTATTTTTGGATTCTATGACTCGGATACGAGAGAGGTTATGCATCGAAAGAGAGAAGTGCTAGATTATGCACACTTTAATGTTCTGCAATCATTGCATATTCCAGCACGAGCATGGGATTGGAACCGCATTCGACGGGTGCCAAGGGCGGAGATCAGGTTTCGAAATTTGACGGAGATTGTTTTGGAGGGGGGAGCGATGGGGTTGAGGACGAGGAAAGATGTGAAGATGTGTGAGGAGTTTATTAGGGGGTGTTTTGAGAGAACCGTTGAGGAAATTGCCGAGGAAGAGGAAATTGACGATACGGATGGGATGGAACTTGCGAGTCATGGGACACTGAGAATTGCGAGAATTGCGAATATGGAGATCAAAGTTCCGGAAGTGAGAGTCATTATGCCCAATGGTTTGGATCATGAATGGATGTTTGAAGATCAGTTGGGGATGGAATCGATGGAGGAGCGGACATGGGTGATGAATTTTATTAGCAAGGTTAAAGCGGGTCGTTGACGGTGATAGAAAACTGCTTGGCGTTGAGTTCATGGGAATAGATGACCTGCTGTCATTATGGCAGATTTCACGGATATAATGGTTGTCCCTAAAGGGCTTTTGATGGATGAAGAATATTAGCATAATTGTAATAAACCTTGAGTCGCATAATTGATCTTATCTTGAAATGTGGAATGTGAGTCCAAAAGTTGTAATACACTCCACTTATACAACTTATACACCCATTGTAGATACCACGGATGCTAGTTAGTAATATCAAATGCCACGAAACAAAAACGCGAGAAATTCAATAAGGCAAGCACTGTACTTTCTAAAACGACAAGGGCATAAATCAAGGGTGTCACAAATGAATTTCGTGATATCGACATAAATTTCAATCGTACAATAAACGTTTTCCTCCATAATACATCAAATCATTATCACAACGATACAGCCATCAAGCATACTCTAATCTCTCCTCAGTCCATCCAGGCTGCAAGTATGTCGCATCAAAGATGGGCTCAAAACTACTTGCAAAAGCCCCCGTAACCTTCCATCCAACATCAACACCCATACTCTCACCACCCTCTTCTTGTCTCCAAACACTCAAACCAATAACATTATCCCCATCATAATTTAAGATTCCAGGTGGTACAGGGAATTCAACCTGGTTTCCAATCCAGGGACTAAATCGTCCATATTGGTATCCGTTCACGAAAAGAAGGGCACGAAGAGCTGCGTTCGAGGGCGAGGCGTTGAGTGTGAAAGATATTGCCACGTCGAGACCTGTAGGAATGGCTAAAGGAACGGTGGTGCGGTAGAATGTTACGCCGGCTGAAGAAGAAACATTGCTTGGGGATGCGGAGGACCATTCACTGTCGTCGAAACCTGGAAGATGCCATCCGAGACGTTCGGCGTAGAGACCACCCTCTGAGAGAATACCGCGGACAGGATCGATTGCTGTACCTGGTTTACCAGCCGTACCGGTGACTTTCCATGATGTGAAATTCTTGGCAGAAGAACTGATTAAGGTTGCATTATTGATTCCTCGTGGATTGAGTGCCTCACTGGTCTGATCATGACCAGAGTTATCCTGAAGAACGAGAAGGATATTGGTAGAATTTAAGTTGACAGTGACATTATCGAAGGATAGTGTCAATTCTCCTGTATCTGGGTAAGCAGCTCCTAGGTATGAGCCGATAAACTCGCCATTCAGCCAGGCACTGTAGCCAAATGCACGACCTCCAGTGACGCTGAGATATACTCCGCTTGCTGAACCTTCGAATCTTCCACGCCAGAGATGATTTCCAACATGGTATCCGTAATCATCAATGTAGAGCACTGGAAGTGTTTCTGGTTTGGTTGGATTTGAAGTGTTCATGTGGTCGGCAGCGATCCACCAACTATCATCATAAGTAGACAGACGTTCAGGTAAGCTGTCATTTGCTTTCCAGCCAGAAATCTCTGGTAAAGTCAAAGAATCAAGTGTAGGGCCGGTAAGACTGCCGATCAAGCTACCGTAATCTGTCTTACTTGTCGTAATGAATTGACCATTCCATGTGACTCCACTTACGGCCTTAGGAGGGAAAACCTCGATCTGTGTCGAAGTTCCATTGTTGTCTCCGGTGAGATCCAAAGTTGTACCGTCGGAGGAGTAAGCAACGCTTCGAACTAGACTTGGGCCTTGAACGAAGACAGTTTCGTTCGCAGGACTGAATGGGTCTGCTGTGAGAACTGGAACCCAGAACTCATATGCGTATGATCTATCCATGACGAGAACACGAAGTCCATCATCAAATGTCAAGATACTGATACCCTCGGATTGAGAGATGGTAACGAGGATATCATCCCCTTGTGGGTAGAAGCCAACGGAAGAACAACCTCCACAGCTGGAAACTTTGCCGGACTTCGCACCAGTGATAACGAATTCGCCAGCTTCACCAGTTGGCATCCAGAGAGCTAGAATGTCTTCCTCGTCCACAACAGAATGGGATAAAACTTCAGCTGTAGAGTACAATAGCGAGTGGGATCCAAAGCTGAAGTCAGTGACGATGATCTTAGATTGGAAACCATTCAAAACAATGGGCGCGGCTTTTTGAGGAATTGTGAATTCCCCTTTGGATGTGTTAGCGTGGATATAGAATTCCTCTCTAGTACCAATTGTGGATTCCTGGTGGATCGTAACATAGAACGCGCCATTTGTATCTGGATTGCGTAGTTCGGAGTACACGATATTTGGATTGGTAGAAGCGGTTTGGTTTGTGCCAATTCGATCAGTCTTTGTCAAATCTTTGGCTACACGAAGGAATTGACCGAACAATTTGGTTTCGGCATACTTGTCATTGATCATTCTGTTTTCAGAGATTGGACTCGAGTAATCGTAACTAGTTGCCACGACAGGGGCGGCTAACCAACCCCAGTTTGTTCCTCCGTAAAGCATGTAAAGACTCATGGCTGTCACTCTTTGTCCAACGTTATTACGATAGAAGAGATTTGTGAAATCGGGGGGAGAGTTTTCTGGACATCCACCTTCGGGGCCACCCCAAGGATTGAAACTACCACCTTGAAATTCTGGAAGAAATGACGGCTGAGTTGGTGAAATTGCTTCGAAATGATCGTAATAATCGATAACGTTGAAAGGTTTGTATGCTCCATTTGTGGAATCGCACTCTGTCAAATTGCAAGTCCAGCATGCTGGATAAGAATCCATACCATAGATGTCTACGGAACCATAGCCATCGTAGAAATCCTTTGACCACGAGTCTGAATTGAGATTAGGATCGTTGGATTGGAATGGTATCGTAATACCTTGAGCTCGTGCAGAGGCTTCTAATGCTTCCATATATTGAACGGAAGATAAATTTGGAATTTTGTTGGATGAAGTTCCACGCCATTGTGAGCCCAGCTCGTTCTCAATTTGATAAGTGAGAACATTTCCTCCATTGGTAAGTTGATATGGGGCAACTATAGAGGCAACTTTTTCCCAGAAAGGTGTCCAGGCTTCAGTATAGCGAGTATCATTATTTCGAAGAGCTCCATAAGCCCCAGTCGTCAACCATAATGGGAAAGCTCCAGCATTGGACTCGGCATTGACATAAGGCCCTGGGCGAAACACGACATACTAAACATGTGATTAGCCAAGTCATTTTATTTTCGAACCGAGATTAGATCATTGAAACCATACCATTCCCAATTCTTTAGCAAGATCAAAGATCTTTGTGAAATCGTGTGCTGCATTCTCGAAGTCGAGCGTTTCAGGGTTTGGATTATGAAAGTACCAGTGAGTATAAATCGCAAATGTATTGAAACCAGCAGCTTTAATCTTTTGTAGAACATCAACCCACAGTTCCGGCACGGGAATTCGCCAATAATGAAGCTCGCCGGACCATAAAAAGAAACGTTGTCCATTGACTATCATACTATAATGATCCCATTCAATCTGCGTAGTGAGACCATTGTTGTGTATTGGCCATGTGCCATTTGTACTGTTCTGGGCGACGCATGACCCTAGAGTCAATGCCCACGCAAATAGTGACTGCAGCAGCATGGTGCGTAGGAGATGAGCAAAGGATCTGATTGCTTGCTCGAGGAAACAACATCTAGGATCAAGCTCTTTTATACACAATTTTTCGTATATATGACTTCATAAGTGCTTAATATGTACCTTTCGTATAAGCGACCCAACTACGAGGTAGTTCAAAGTCGTTTGTACCGAGGATAGTAATATATACCCAGTATGCATATCTTTAAGCTGCCCAATAGAACAAGAGAAATCGGACGACTCTAGCCCGAACATGGATTCTGAGAGGGGTAGTACATTGGCGATCTCGTAGACATATTAAATTTTCGAAATTCCGGAATATGGTTCTACCGCAATTTGCCAATGATATAAACCAACGGGAATCAAGCCACATAAGTCCCGCAGGAACCAAATTGTTGGCAGATTCCTCGGCAGACGACAACTTCAATCGGGACGGTGTGGATTTCTTTGACAGTTGTATGGTTACCCCAGCGGGATCACGGATAAACTTGGTATATTTTTTCCACCCAATAAATTGATGTATACATCAAGTTGTGGAGTAAGTAATTTCTTAGCCAAATAAAATTTGACAGATCAAAGAATGGAGGTGGCAGGTGCAGGGGAGCTTCTCCGCTTTTCGGCACTACCCGAGGCGTGCACGTGACACTGTGATGACATCTCTCCAGATGCCGATCAATATTAAAGATGTTCAAGTGCATAAGAGGATCTGAAGGCAGTGAAAACTTGAGAGTATATACCTCCATTAAGCTACTCTACTAATAAGTGATAAAACGACCAAATAGGAAGGAATCTGATCAGGTGATACACCGGATCGTTTCCATTTGAGCTCAAAGGTTCGGGGTGAGAGGGCGAGAAGGTACGATTCGATTTTCCAGATAGCACTACTCTTACTTTTCCACTTTCTTGTTCTCTTAAATCGTTTTTCCTTTTGAAGGGCATTGATATACTGGATGAGCCTTCAGCATTTAAAATCGGATTTTCCAATAGACATCCGAAGAGATTCATTGGAGAGTAGGGAGGCATTTCCATCTGGCTATCCAAACTGAGCAATTCTACAACCGAACAATGAACGACCAGCCAAAATATGTTGATATTCAAGGCGGACAACAAGCATTACCAGGATTCTGTAGGGAATTGGTGTTGAGCTTTCATGTAGGTACATGAGTGAGAATGATGTCAGGGTGAAAGGGCTACAGATGGGAGAATGGATTGTATTGAACCGTGTAGAGTAAACAAAGACTAATATGAAAAACTTCATAAAGGTTCTCATGAAGATTTAGATAAACTGAATCATGTTTGACCAAGGCCAAATAGTCAGTTGAACAATGGTTGCACAAATTCGCAAAAGGCTTTCCATACATACTTCCCATGCAGAGAGTAGCTGTCAATAGAACTTTGATGTTTAACTATGCAGTTGAAAATTGAATTGTTGTTTTCCTATCATGCTTAATTTGTAACTTGATGCCAATCTTATATCACTCTGTGAGCTCCCCGTCAGCCGTTGAATTCTGCCATTGCTTATGTAATAATTAAATTTGTTGGTGCAACATCACACAACATAGGCCTTTTTGCTCACCAATAACTTATAAGCAATACCAATACCTCAAGATTTCTTCATTCTCTCATTCCCTCATCTTATTGGAACAGCAATCAGAAAACTGTTTCTTTATGCAAATAAATGTATCTTGACAACTTTTCTCCACACCTTTTTTCATCGTCCTACAAGATACCGCAACTCACGGGCAATAGAACGCCAAGACTCAAAATCTGCCAGGGCCAATCACTATAAAAGTGGATAGCAGCATCGAGACGCGAAGAGAGTATCAAATCGCGTACTCCGGCATCATATGGTTGACACGATCAACTCCAGACTTCCTCCGATCTGTAGTATTTAGATCTCAACTCTAGAGTTTGGTTCATTAAACCCTACCTCCAATACCTTACATCATCACACTTTTACTTTTCGCGAACTATCGCATTATAAGATCATTCACTTCCCAATTATTTACATAAATTACATAAAATCACGTTACTTGAGGTCTTCTTGACCTTCCCCCTGTCAACTAGTGAGGCAATCAAAAATCGGTTTCGAATAAAACCTCAATTTACTATCATGCGTTGGATATCCAGTTTCAAAACCTGCTTGTCCAAGAGGTAGCATATCGCCGCGATATACGATAGAATTGATTTTGAAGCGAAATCGGATTCAAGATGTCGGGAGTTAATGGGGGCAGCGCATCGCGCTCCATCGGTGGCATTCGTGGTTATCCAGCTCCATCAATACTTATTGATCTCACTGACGATAGTGATAAAGATAAGAAGCGCAATGGGAACCGTAGTGAGAAGCGTCAAGAGAAATCCAAGGAAACCCCTACGGAGAACCCCAGAGAGATATCCAAGGAGAAAAGGAACAAGTCTTTCATTGACTTGTGTTCCTCGTCTGATGATGAACCTTCTGCGCCGCTAACATCACAGGCGAAGGCGAAGTCAACCAAATTGTCAGCGAGCAGTTCAGCAACATCGACAGAAAAGCTGCCAGTAAAAACACAAAAGTATAAAACTGGGGGGACATATAGCCTTTCGTCGGACGGTGAATCTGACGATGAATTCCATAAAAACCTATCAGAATCAATTTTAAAGCAGAACAGCGGTGAGCGTAGCAATGATTTTATAAATAGAAGGTCGCATTCAAGCTTGAAGTCTAATGGAGCAGGGATTGCAGGCAACGTTTCTTCTCCACGACAAGACACTAGCCGCACCGCCCGTAAGACAGTGGTCTCACATCGAAAGTCTAACTCGGGATCAGTTGGTCCAGTTGGCTTTGATTTGAATCGAAATAACAACACTTCTACGCCCAGTTCAATCGGGTCAACGCCGGCAGCATCGAAAAGTCTCAGAACTGCAACAAAACCAACAGTGACTTCCAATCTTTCCCACGTTATGGGCCAGCAGTCAAGTCCGAAAGCTACTGCGCAGCCAACACCCGATCTCTCGAAGCTGAATTCAAAGATTGCCAAGGAAAGTAGCACAGAAAGGCTCCCAATCAGCAACCCTGTTGCACCGTTCCCTTCGGACAGTTCGTCTCTGAGAAACGACCCTGCTACAAGTAGTGTTCCTACCAGACTGGTGCCTAAAAGAGTTGCAGCGACGATCAGGCAATATTCTAGATCGCCCGAAATCAAAGAATCTCCACTTTCTACGAGAAGGTCCACATCAAGAATGTCAGACAAACAAAATCAAAATGATAATGATGAATTTGTAAGTCAAAACAATCTTGGAGCTCAGAAGGAACTTCAGTCGCGAAAGGATACTGGTCACTTGTGGGGATCGCGGACGAGAGGAGCAACTGGGTCTTCTGAATCAACAGCAAAGCAAGACAAGAGCCCCAGCTCGTTTATTACAAATGAACTCTTTGAACCCAATCGTAAAGTAATGGGAAGAGATATGGAGAGTGGTGCTGATATTCATAAACTCCGAAAGGGTCCCTATCAAAAGAAGGGAAATCATGGCGGTGCAAGACGCGGGCCAGCTTGGGAAAAACAGAAGATAGAAAGAGAGGGCGCTCAAAATACCGACGAAGAGGCTGTAGATGATGACATTGATGATGGTGACGATGATGTTCGATCAATACTTCAGAAAGGAATGACAAGAGGTCAAACATCAAGCAACGTAGCTTCGAGGCCTGCATCCACCCGCTCTAATTCACCTTCTCTCAGAGTGCAAGAAGGGGAGAGACGTGGACGATTGGCATCATCTATCCCTAGATCAAGAGGAAAGTCTCCAGTCCTAGATGCATCGTCTGACATGGTATCGCAAGAGTCGTCCGCAAAGGAGATCAAAGCGAGTTTGGTAAGACTAGGGGAGATAGGAATGGAAGATTGGGGGTTCAGCCTTGAGCGTCACTTGGAGAAATTACAGTTGCGGCCCCTTGCAATGTCAAATATATCTTCACATGATGATGACGAGAATCCTTTTGCATCTTTCACGGCGCAAGACGAAACTTTTGATGAAGCTATCAATCTAATCACACGAGTATGTTTTAGTGAAATCATGTATTTCAGTATTTGCTAACCGTAACAGGCATCCAAGAAAGCAAAAACGTCAAATTACGTATGCCCACTGATGATGGGAGATGGTGGCGTAGAGCGAACGCCGAGCTACACTCATCACATCAATGTCACACGGAATCATATAACAGGGGATGATGATATACTTCGGTATGTTCCATTGGTTGTTCAGAATGAGGAAAAAGCTATGAATAAATTCGAAAGGGAGTTGAATACAGCCTACACAGAAAGGCTTGATAACCCAAGAGTAAAAGAACAAATAACCCAAATAAATAGGCGAGTGGTTGTCGCATTAAGAAACATAGGATTCGACAACAATTGTGATATGGACACGCTCGTTCAATACTTCTTGGGACACCAATCTGAAAAAATACCATATCCTACGAGGGAGAAACAATTGGTTCTCAAAACACTTGGTGGCCCTTTATCTAGCCACTTATTGAAGAGAATGGCTATGGTCGCTGAGGTATTGGCTGAATACTTTAAGATTGACCTGGAAACTGTAGTCCTATCTCAATCCCAGTTTAAAGCTTACATTGAGAGATCAACTTCGGAGTTGCACAAACGATCTGACGAACCATCAGCTCGACTAGAGACAACAGCCCAATTTACTTGTTTGATATGCCAAGGTGCGGCATGTACAACGCATGGTGAGTATAATTATCGAAAGATCAATAAGGACATTCCTAGTGAAGAGAATTCCTCTGAAATTGGTTCTCCTCAGCAATCATACTTCAATAAGTCTGATTACGAGTATGCGTGGGAGAAATCTATCATGCATTTGCCAGATGTCTTACGGAAACATAACGGCCGAGATCATAGTGATGAGGATTGGCATCCGGAGCTTTGGAACACAGACAAAGACATCGTCGAAGCATGCAGTGATGAATGTTACAGTGGATGGAAGGATTGGACCAACTATTCCTGGACCGAAGAAGAAGAAAATGAGTTGAAAGACGCACTTATTATTAAACCTAGTAGACCATGCGTTCTCGTGGAGATTCTAGAAAAGCCCTGCTGGCAGATTTATTCCAAGATCCTGGAACTCGAGGACAAAGCCCCTATGAGCAGGAGCAAAAGTCACCAGCCGAGCGAACGAGTAGAGTGGTACAATCCCAAAGCCGTACCTCGCAATCGTGGCCTCAAACCGGGTTGGCAAGATAGCACCATGGCGCACTTGCACGAACTACGCTCCCAGCCTGTTCCCTGCGTACATGAAGGGCCCTGTAGTCGGGAGATGAAATGCTATTGTGCTCTCAACAATCTCCTCTGCGAACAATTCTGTGGTTGCTCAGATCGCTGTGAACGACGATTCGCGGGTTGTTCTTGTCATTCGACGGGTCTTGCTTGCGCCTCTGATACATGCATATGCTTTCAAATGAACCGCGAATGCGGCGATCAATGCAATACCTGTGGAGCAATTACTCGGATACGACCGCAGAGCCGTCATAAGAACGAACTTTTCCAGTATGGTTGTCAAAATATAGCTTTGCAACGGGGCGTGAATAAGAAACTGATTCTAGGAAAATCTCCAATCGAAGGGGCTGGCTTTGGGCTTTTCACTGCAGAACCTGTCAAGAAAGGAGATTTCCTAAGCGAATATACCGGAGAATTGATTTCTGATAATGAAACCGAACGCAGAGGAGTGGAATATAATGCAAAGTTCATGAGTTTCCTATTTAGCTTGAATAAAGAATGGACTATAGATGCTATGCGGATGGGCAATAAAACGAGATTCATAAATCATGCGGAATCAGAAGCCGATGGGATGAACTGCGCTGCAAAGATTTTATTAGTCAATGGAGAGCATAGAATTGCGTTCCGGGCTACTCGCGATATTCTGATTGGTGAGGAATTACTTTTCGACTACGGTCCGAAGTTTGCGGAGTTATACGGTTTGAATAAGAAAAGTGGAAAGGGGAAAGGAAAAATGCCCAAGACGAATAAAGCCACGTTGAACAGACTGGGTGGAAACAACGGTAAAGGAACAGTGCCGGGAACAGTAGCAGCAAAGAGAAAGGGGTGGCAGAGAGGAAGATCAAGAAAAGCAAGTAAAAAGGCGAAGGTTCATGAATATGATGTTGCGGGGCCATCTAATACTGCATCCCCTGGTGAGGAAGAGGCTGGCAATGGCGATGAGATGATGCTGGATACTGCTCGCAATCTCAATCTCAACAACATGATACAAGATAGCGATACCGAAGACGAGATATTGCGAGGCCAGGGTTCAGATATTGAGATGGGAGATGCGGAAGAAGAAAATGAGAATGAGAATGAAGATGGGGACGAAGATGGGTACGAAGAAACAGCAGAATTCGCGGTGAGAAGAACAGCGCGTCGGGCAAAGATTCCTTTGAGGTATACGCGATGAAGAAGGGAATAAGAATTGTATCGTGTAGGAGATCTTGGTATATAGCTGTCGTGCTTTTTTTTTTCTTTTTGAGTAGCTTTTGATGTATCTATATTGAAGTGTGTATAGTATAATATTGGTGAGTTGCATGATGGAGGTTGGGTTGTTATTAGGAATTGTGGGCGGATGGATATAAAGTAATTAAGTACATAGGTACATACATACATAATGGAACGAAGTTTATATCTGATGCGATTTTTCTACTTCACCTTGTATGGCAGTGAGCTGGAAATTTCCCTGTCGTGGTGCAAAAACATTGTGATGTGGATTTAGTCTCAAGATGATAAGATCGAAATTTACACGTAAATGCACAAAAACATTGCAGAGCAAAAATCCAGAGTTCACATACGAAGCTGAAACATTGATGAATTGTAATGATAACATTCGATCATCTGAAAACTATTTAACGAACTGAACATAGGTATATATAAGCTAACCCAAAAATGTAGCTACAACATCAGCAAACTCCTCTGGCTTTTCGACCATCGGTAAATGTCCCGCTCCCTCAATAACCTTACACTCAACACCCTTTCCATAATTACCTGCCATCTCTTTCATTGTCTTGGGTAAAACACCATCACTGCCACCAACCACAAATAAGGCCTTCTCAACCCCTGGATTCTTCATCTCTTCTCTAATATCATACTGATAAAGAGCCTTTACACCTTTCTGGAAACCCTCAAAACTATTTTCCTCAACCTGTTTCTTCACATCCTCAAATCTTTTCTTCAATGTCTCATTCTCGTAATTTTCTGCTACGAACCATCTGCGCGTTGTGACCTCCGCCAATTCTGAGCCTACAATCTGTTCATCGTTGGACGATTTGGCAGATTCGGCAGCAGACATGGCAATGCGCTCATCCCAGGCTTTGGGGTTGGAAGGAGGAGCATAGGCATTTGTATCGCAGGATATGAAAGCATTGACGCGATTGGGGTATTTGAGTGCAGTGTTGAGAACGGTGACACCACCGAGTGACACACCGATTAGACAAGCTGCTTTGGGAACACGCAGAGTATCTAAGATGTGGATAATGTCGGAAGCGAGAAGATCAACGGTTACGGGTAAAGAGCCGGCGTTGGATGTGCGTCCACGGGAGTTGTAGCGGAGAATGCGGTAATTTTTGCCAGTGGGTGATGCAAGGAATGCTTGGATGAAGGGTGTCCAGATTGAATAGTTTACGAGGATGGAATTGCTGAGGATAATAAGGGGAGCAGCTGGGTCAGAAGATCCTTCGAGTCGGTATGCAAGATCAACTCCATCTTTTGTTATTATGTAGGACTCGGTGGCTCCCCCTTCAGCAATGGTATTTGGTCCAGTGCTTGTTTTCCCGTCAATCGATTTCCAATTCGTCGAATAGGATTTTGAAAAGTTAGAGATATCTCGGGGTGCGGCGCCGAATGTATAGTATAAATTGTATTGCCTAGAATTAAAGGAATTCAAAGCGTTCGAAGTGAGTTTCTTGGCCCATTCTGTCGAACCAGCAGCTTTAAATGCTTCCCCAAATGCATCGTTTTGGGGAGCGAATTCAGTCACATTCAAATACTCCTTTCCTTCTTTGCCTCCCAAGATACTGCTTGTAACAAAGCGCCTTGTACGTCTCCAACCTGGAATCTTCGCAATCATTGATAAATGTTCTTCTTCCATCCACTTATTAAATTCTTCATCAAATTCCTCCTTGACTTCTGCTGTAGAAGTCACCACGTAATTCCCCTCATCATACCCCACTTCCTCCACTTTCTTATATCCGTCAATTTCCTTGCCACTAATGTAATCATACAATTTCCTGTCCACCTTAATCTGTGCCATTGTTTCCTTTTCTCTATCGGTCTTTACTTCGGGCCCGCGGAGTCGAAGATAGGTATCGGTGTTCATGGCTGCCATATCTGTGACATCGTAAATGGCCATCCATTCTGGATGAGATGTAGAGGCTGGCTTCGCAGAAGACAAGTCGCTTGCGCGGTAGCGGAAACCATTTGTGATGAAGGGAAGACGTAATCGGAGAGGTCCATGTTCATTGTTGTACCAGTCGTGCCATTGAGAATCTGGAAGAGATTCTTGAGGCTGCATAGTAACATACAGGATACCAGGTATGGGTGCCATGATTGAGTATGCTGTAGTGGGACTGTTTCGAGTCTTCTGTATGAATTGACTTGATTGTAAAATTCAATAGTCTGGATAAGTAAGAGATATCTTGATGAGAGGATTCCTGGAGGTGAATTGCGAATAATTTCGC
The DNA here is from genome assembly GCA_004786275.1 of Botryotinia convoluta. Classification (NCBI taxonomy): domain Eukaryota; kingdom Fungi; phylum Ascomycota; class Leotiomycetes; order Helotiales; family Sclerotiniaceae; genus Botryotinia; species Botryotinia convoluta. Next base: position 22,742 of record PQXN01000277.1, read on the forward strand.
ATTGTGGACGGGACCGAGATGATTAAGGGGGCAGAAGGCTTAACCGTCTCACATGGCCATATCTGCCCCTCCATGTTTGTTCGCCATGAAATATCGTCCCCATATTATTGAGGGGTGGCTCGAGGGTGGTTGAATAGCGGTTAGAAATCCGGTATGTGTTTGACACGGAAACTTCTCCGGCATTTTCCAAGTGAGGGGATTAAATTCATGCCTTAACTCTGGAGGTTTTAAGGCATTAAATGAGATTAAGGTTCATCATGGATTCCAATTGACATGTGGAAGGAAATACTCAATATTTTTTGTAGAATTACATGTCAACAATTTACACTCTACGTCGTGTATACTAAGTAATAAATATGGTTTATCTTTGTTTTCTATATTCTTCAATCATACCAAATGGCATTCATACCAAAACCAGGTTCCGGAATATCAATTCTCGCAACCCTATACAAAAACTCCTCATGCCATCTATAAATTTCAAATCCACCATCTTGATCGTCTGTCAAAGCCAACCACTCATCACTCCAAGGACAAGGACTAACTGCATTTGAATGACCTCCACTTGTTGGCGTTGGATTCAGACAAATCTGTCTTTCGATATTTCCAGCTGGTCCGAGTTTGAACGCCGCTATGTAACCTGTAACCTTGAAATCGTTCGATCGTGATGTCGCAAAAAGATATTTGCCGCTATGTGATATGAAAACAACATCGGATCGATATAACTTCAGATTCGGAACCCCTATTATTAAATGTCAGTCGCTAAGCGGGAAATTTTCTGTGAAAATGAAAGGAGGGAGGAACGCATACCTGGGGGTACCAGAGGATATGTAATGTTTGTGAATACTGGCAGATGAGTTTTCTCATCAATGACATAAACTGCCAGATTATTTCCTGCTTCATTCAAAGCATAAAGATATTTTCCGTTTGGGTGTATTTCAACCCACCGAGGATGATCTCCCTTCTTCGGCGCATCTACACTTCCCACCAACTCAAGTAAACCTGTTTCACTATCTTTTTTATGTGTCCATACTTTGTTCCCCCACATATCTGCAGAATAAAGATAATTCTCTTCTGCGTCAAACACCATGCCATGTATTGCAGATTCGGGACTATATTCATAATTTTGAATGTTCTCCTTCAATGCGCCATTTTCATCAACAGAGAAAACATTTCCACGTCCAGCGAATTCGTAGAATGGATTGCCGTAAACGTTATAAGGTGCCTTCTTTGATGCTAAGCAGAAAATTGCTCTCGTTCTTGTGTCAGACTTCGATGCGGATGCTATTTGCAAACGCGATTAGAATGTTTCGCAAAGAATACAACGACCGAGGAAGTTACATACGGTCATGGGTCATAGGATGTGAAGTGGTATGTTGGATTTCTGCAGGGCTTGTGACAGAATGACTTGACCACTTCTTCATTGAAGCTCCATATATGTTTTTCTTCGCATGCTATTCATGAAGATGCTGGGTCAGCCTACTGGCGCTCATTAGACTCCCATCAGACAGCGATCCAAACTTACATCAAAAGTCATCCAGGAAATTGGCTCATCTTCTGGAATTGGTGTTCTCTTGAGCAATTTCAAAGTTAATGCTTCATCATCAAACTCAATGGTAAAAATTGCACCTGGAGGGGTCCAAGTTCCCACCATCAAATGATGAAGCATTCTTCTTGGTTGTAGAGGGTAAAGTCGGCGAACAAACGAATTTCTGAACATACACGTTACAACCAATGCAAGGCGACCGACCAACTATGAAATCTAGAATTGGAATCTCGTAACGACTTCTCTCAATTATGAGCTGATGACGGGAACAGACCGTAATGTTATCTTAAAGAAATGAAGATTGTTTTGTTATCGAGGCATTACCGTCATACAACCCCCTGGTTTGCTGTTGGCGGGGCCATGGCTAGGTTATAGGAGTGCGGGGCGTAATCCGGGGACTTCGCACGGGAATTTTGGTATTAACGGTTAAAGACTTTCCCGGACAGTTCCAAGAGGATAACAGAACTCTATTAGCAAAACTTTCTTACTCACACAGACACTTAATCGTAGTAAATGCGGAGGGCGAATTAGATCAATTCAATTATGAAGCTAAGACAGATGGTTTGACATACAGTCTAGTAATCGTGTTTCCATTGTCGAATAATTTTGGACAATCCGTGTGGCAAAAGATACTTCCGGTCAAACCCGTGACTTAGCGTTAGCTGTAGCAGCGTTTCCGAAGATCAGTGCCGTGCTATTTTTCAATGCTAAACCACATTATTTTGACACTAACAGCCGACTGAACTACCGTCTCAACCATCGCTAGAACTTTGGAGGGGTCACTCGATCACCAATTCTGGAGTAGGCATTGCGGACTACTCCTAAGATGCTTGTTGATTCGTTCCTATCTTTAGGGCGAATATCGTAAGGATACTTGGGGAAATAATCATATATAGGTAGGCCTTTCTCCTCGAGGTAAGTTGTTTATTTCCATCATCGACAACTTCTTTATATTCATCCTTCAATCTCATCCTCCTTTGATACTATCGTTCGAACACTCCATCCACATCTTCTTCAATCAATATCGACATGTCAACCCAACAAGAAACCACCGGTACTTCCAAGGGATTCGAGAGATTCGACCCAACTTTCACCACCAATGTCATCAAGTCTATCGGTCCCAAGACCGATGCTCGATCGAGACAATTGATGGGTTCTCTCATCCAACACATCCATGACTTCGCAAGAGAGAACGAACTCACAATTGATGAATGGTTGGCCGGTGTCAACTTCGTCAACACTATCGGACAAATCAGTACCCCCACTAGAAATGAAGGTCACCGAATTTCCGATGTTCTCGGACTCGAATCGTGAGTAGCCAAATCCATTACCCCACATTCACATCTAACAATGTTCTTAGTGTCGTCGATGAAATTGCACACTACATCATGACCGAGTCTGGCGAGACCCCTACATCTTCCTCAATTCTCGGTCCTTTCTGGAGCCCTAACGCCCCATTCAGACCACTTGGTGGTAGCATCATCCAGGACCCAGTACCTGCAGGTGGACAGACTACTTTGATGCACGGAACCGTTACCGATTTGGTCACTAAGAAGCCAATTTCAAACGCAGTCGTTGACATCTGGCAAGCATCTGCCAACGGAAAATACGATTTCCAAGATCCTGAAAACCAAACCGATAACAATTTGAGAGGAAAGTTCAGAACCGATGAGAACGGACAATATCACTTCTACTGTCTTCACCCAACTGCCTACTCTCTGCCAACAGATGGACCAGCTGGTGTTCTCTTGAAATTGCTTGATCGTCACCCAATGAGACCTGCTCACATTCACTTGATGGTAAGTTACTCCACATATTCTAATATGACTGGTAAGCTAATGCAGGAACCCGCAGATCTCAAACGAAAACTACAAGCCAGTCACAACTCAAATCTACCCAAACACCGACCCATACCTCATCACCGACACTGTTTTTGCTGTCAAGCCAGATCTCGTCGTTGAGTTCAAGCCCCGCCACGGTGACCCCAAGGCAGAATTGGACCTCGAATACAACATTGTCTTGGCACCAAAGGATTTGAAGATGTGAATGATGAAGTTCGGATTAAAGGGATGAATTAAAATGCTGGATCATAGATGGAATGAATAATTCTACATGGGATGGGGTGCGGTGTTTGTGTATATAGCCTTGGGTTATCGGCGTTTTATATGTTTATGACTTTACATGTTCGAAATGAGAAATCCTCTTTCACCTTTTACATCTTGCTACATCTCTTATGATCTTTTCACTTTTGATTTTACTCGCTGTTCAAAAATATTGTGGGTTCTGCAGTACATTTTTCTTGTATGAATTCCCGAAAATAAACATATCCAGGAATTTCAGAAATCCGAGACAATTATCGAAATTGATACACAGTCGTTCGAGAAGTGTCATTTGAACTGTGCCCATTCATTCGAAGAATGAATGCTTTCTTGCACTAGGAATTTGAGATTATATTACAATCTTACTTCCCGTTTGCCGGTATACTGAGTGAGGCAAGCTCTCAAAGTAAGGAGATATTAACCCAGTCTTATTCTGAGTGTCACATCAAATAGGGACGTTGAAGCAATAAGGTGGGATTGTATCAGCGTGCTTTTTGCAAGTGCTATATATTCTATATCGAAGTACTGATTTCCTTTTCGGTTTTGGTCAAATTTACTGTTCATTGGATGGATTCACTTTAGGGTCTAGAAATTTTGTAGTTTATTGCCATGACGACTTTTTATATTATGATTTGATTTTTGCGCTTTTACTGCAAAGAGCGATCCGTTATTTAGGTGCGAAATTAAGGGAAAGTTTTCAATTTGGACTCGAGATAATCTAAATCATCCTCGAGCTCGCTCTTCTTTTCTCTCTTACACACACGACTCGTGTTCACTCAACTCTTGAGCTCGCCTTCGGCTGGTGAATCTATCGCTCGCACCAAAGAATTGATTCTGGTCCATATTCTCGCACACAATTGACTTTCATTGAGAGAGAGGCAAAGGGGCTGCCAAGTTTCTTCTCCATCTCGGCGTAGTCAGCTGGCAAGATCAGTGGATTAACCTCGATGATGTTAGATTTCCATGAGAGATAGAGCGGATCGAGATCTGTTTGTCGGGATTTTCCTTCGCTCTCAAGCTCAAAGACGAAGCCCTTGCGGATTGGTTGCGCCGAGATCGGATTTTTGGTAGGGCGGGCAGACCAGAAGCAATTGATATCGTTGGACAGGTTGTCCAATTCGCAGATCAAGTTAAGTGACCATTGAAATGGAGACCAGACGTGCCTAAAGACGATTCCGGATTTATCTGGGTCGATTGGTGCTCCTGGAGGCAAGAACTCGAAAAGCTTGGTTCCCTCAACCAGTGGGACGTTGTGGGTATCCGCGATTGCGATGCTTGCGAGCAAGCATATGATGATGTTGATGATGAAGTTCTTCATGATTGCGGTTGCTGGTCTGAAGATTTTCTGGAGATTCGTACTTATGGGGATAAGTCGATTGTTTTTTGTATTTTCAATATCTGATATAGTTCTTGTTGGTTCTATGTCTTGCTTGAGATTGAAGTTTGGCTGGGAGGACATAATGAGGGTTGGAGGGGCCATTCTTATACCTCTAAGGATTCATTTGTTTCGGATCTGTTCTGAAGTCTCTGTACAGATACAATAATATTTGTAAGGAACGAGTAGACATGTTTATGAGAATTCATGATGTATCCAACCGCTTGAACGCATATATTATGGCTACACATTCTCTTAGTGGAGATTTCTGAAAATCGGCTGGTTAACATAAGCCATTTTCTATTTGGAAACAATGGATTAATATGTTACCATATGTCAAATGTTGCTGAAGTAATCACGGGTCAGGCTATGATAGCAAGCTGTTATTCCAAAATTCCTCCCACTATGACCCACGGAGGCAAATCTAATTTAGATAAATAACACCAGGTAATGCCATTGTGTCTAGAAGTCTAGATTGAGGTTTTGAAGCCAGTCTTGGAATCCGAAATCCGACAGCACCTCAAAATAGCTAGACTGTATGCATACTTCAGATTAAACGTTTTCAACCGATCAATAGGACGTTGGAATTTTCTTTTTACCAAATTTCCAAGTCTGCCGTGCCTCCAGTACATCAGACTAATAGTCAAACCAGCAGTATTTAGATTGCTTCAGTAGTGATTCCCTAGATGGGCAATTTGGACTGACGCCCATTATTGCAGGCCCTGTTGAATCCATGGAACAATACTACTACAAACTAAGAACAAACTTAGTGGTATCGTATTCTATTGACCTAGCTTAGTATTTCTGATTGATACATATTTGCTCTGATGTTGTTTCTCCGTGGTTCTATCCTCAGTTAATCAAATGTATTCGTGTGATAAATCGACAATTGATGACTTCTAACATCCGAATTATATCGAAACAACAACGTGGTTTCAAATATAAATAAGTTCATTTTCCTCCAATTACTCTATTTCTCTCTTCAAACCATTCCAGTCCTCACATCCTACTCACAGATCAACAGCCAACCCAAGCCTACATCACCACCACAAAGCCTATCCCAGCTCTTTAACATGTGTCGCCACATGACCATCACTTACGCCTGCAGATGCTTGACTAGATCCGTCGAAGCTTGCCCCCACTCAATGAGCATGAAAATTGCTCCCGAAGACTGCAAATTCCATTTCTCGGAGCCGATCCACAGAGATGAACGCGACTGTCTCAGTTGTGTTGTCAGAGCCACCCAGCGAAATCAGAAGAAGCTCGAAAGCATGAAATTGAAAGATTTTCACGTAGCAAACCTTATGTTTCCACCGTCTCCATCTCCACCGCAATCTCATCCAAAATCCTTAGGAACACGCGTTCTCAAGGAACAGGAGGAGAAAGCCAAGAAACTTGATAGATCTTATCAAGTTCCGGTGAGGAGGGAAAGCGGAGAAGAGGAAGACGACGAAGAGACTCCCCGTCAAAGTTTCAGTCAACCTCCGACCCCACGAGAAATCGAAAGCAGACTTTCAGCACGGGAAAGCCAACGACAAAGACCTGTTGCAGAGCCACGCACAGTTCCACTCGAGGGTGAAGTCGAGTCATTCACGCCAAAGAAGTTGGTGAGAAAGATGAGCGAAGGGGTAAAGAACATGGCAAGGAGGTTCTCGAAGAAGAAGTAAAAGGTAAGTGGGACCCCTTGGTGAGTTTCAAGAGACAAGTCGAGAAAGCGCTGCCTTCTTATAAAACACAAAAACAGTATCAAGGAGTATCTCAATAGGTTGGAAAACTGTTTGAGTTGCCGAGGCCTTGATTAATAGAATATAAATTTCCTTTTGGAAGAAAAACGAAGACTTTATGATATTTAGTATTGTGCATTGTATGTGATAATTAGATTAATATGTGACTGGTGACAAAAAAATATGTATGAAGTGTGCAGACATGCGCTCTTCGCAAACGAACTTTATTTTCGCCAAATGGAAACGCTAGTGAATTCACCTCATCATTTCCCCAGCTCCAGCTCCCCTACCCCTTTTCAATTTTATCATAACTAGTCTCGTTAGATCGGTTATTTATCCTCTAACGGAAGACTTTCTTTGAGGTTTGTTCCGATGAGAAGAACAGCGTTTGAACAACAAGAACAAAGAACGCGCTCTTTAAGTTCTCAAAGGAGGAAAAACCTCGGATCCCGTTCTAGCATTTCCTTTGTCCGATTACATCAGAGTTGTCGAAATTGGAAAGCTTATTGCTTATGACTAACTAACAAATTCCTGAAGAAAAACAAGCTCGTCGCTATCATCAACTACCAAATTCTCGAAATATTAAACGCTAATGGCTAGTAGAAGAAGACCCAGTGCACGACAATCTGCTGGTAGTAGACGACTGCCTGTCAAAAATCGCATCCCTGGTCTTACGCAGCAACCTGGAAGCGCCAATATAACACCTAATATATCGTATAGAACCACCACGTATACCACCTCCCGGGCAACCCTCCTCTTCTGACTGGGACTCTTACACTCCTTCGCAGCGCGAACAAATACAAGCAGAAGCATGGAGCAAATTAGCTGAAACATGGCAACAATGGCCCGAATTTGAGAAAACATGGGAAGGAGTGCAACATCTCGGGAAAGGAGGAGCCGGTTCTGCAGATCTGTATCGAAAGATTGGGTCGGGAAGGGGAACGGAAGGAATGCCTGAGTATATTGTGGTCAAACAAGCTGACGGATCAGACAAGGATCTTTTGAGCGAATCGATGTTACTCCAATTATTCGTGGATAGAAATACGCCGCATGTGCTGAAGATATATCGGGGGTACCATGAAGGCGAGGTTGTACCACGTAACATGGGAGGAATGTTTGATATCGGGAGAGAGTATTTCAAGAAGCGGCAGAAGAGGTGCCAAAGTAGGATATATCTTGAATTTTGCGAGAATGGCGATGTCGAAAACTGGATGACAAATCACTTTGAGTGAGTGAAAGCTGTTATAGGTCTAGTAAGAAACACACTGCTGACCTAATGGTAGAAATTCCGGTACTATACTTCAAGAGAAAGACATCTGGAACATATTTGAGTGTTTAGCTCGAGCATGCATCGTGCTCGAGAGAGGAAGTGAGAATTTAGAGGCTGAAAATGATCGAGACTGGATTCCTATCTGCCACTTGGATCTGAAACCGGCAAACAGTAAGTTGCTCCTTTTGTGTTGTTAATCGCAATGATATTTATTCTTTCCCTGCATAGTACTCATTGGAGATAAGGACGAAATCCATGATATCGACATCTTTAAGGCAACTAAAACCATAGAAGTCCATAAATTCGAATTCTTGGCTGGCTAATCAATATTTAGATGGCAGACTTTGGTTTAGCAAGCCATGTTCCTAGTAACCCACAAGATCCCGGATGGCTTGAACATGTTGCGAATAATTTGACGCTCGGATGGGGCGCCCCAGTAGGTTAATCTAACTCAGCTATTTCTCCTATTCCACCACTCTCTAATCTTTCAAAGGAACAATTTTTTCCTCAAATGCAGAATCGCTTCTATAGTACACCTGCCAATGTCTTTGGCGTAGCTGCAATATTATACTTTCTAATGACGAAGCAACAAGTCAGAATAGGTCAAGATATGGCTTATGTAGGATTTCCATCATCAGACAGTGATTCCACAGTAGCACTACGGACACTAGTGCTAACGTGTGGACGGAGCCTACTCGATGATCTCACGATAAAAAGCTCGGGTATCTATTCGAAAACTCTCATAAGAACATTACTCCAATGTCTAGCGTATTCACCCCATGAGCGTATGACAGCGAAACAATTACTCGATGTCTGTACCACTGGTAGATTCCTTTGCAAGAATATGGGGGAGAAATATTTATATGAAGATAGCCAGCCAGTGACCAATTATTGGCCAGAAAAATCCGCGCCAATCGTTTCAGAATATCAGGACCCCAAAAAACGTCTGAAATATAATCCAACCCACGAATCGATTGCTGAGGAAGAAGAGAGGGAAGAACTGTTCCTAGCGTCTTTCTGGGTAACTCCACCTAAACAAATAGCACCGCCAACCTCGTTTTCCGCAAGTGCCTTCAACTCCACGCTGGATTCCAGCTCGAGTTCAGGTGTAAATATGTCTTACAATTTTGGAAAACTGCCCTCGGGCTCACGATTTGGTGGCTCTAATCTTTTTGAATCTGAAGATACCTCTGGCGTTAATTTCACTCCAGGGAGTGGCTTCATGTTCGGATAACATCAGCCTCCAGAGCCTCAGCTTGGCAGCTCGAATATTTTTGGTCTGGGAAACGCATTTGGCACAAGTAATTTTGAGTTTGAACAATGAAAGTCTTCGAATGCTCACTGAATATTGCTCAGTCTTGTAACCAAGACATTTTCTGGTCCAAAAACCTCTCTAGTGGTAGCTTCAATATGGGAGGCTTCAACTTCGGGTAGTGTATGATACACAAGTAGTAATCAGAGTATCCAATAGTCTGGACTGCAGTCCAACAATATAAGATGTTGAATGTTCAAAAGCAATTAGAAATTTAAAAATAGTTCAAAGTTCTAATCAAATTTAATACCTCAAATGTTTGAATATTCTAATTGATTTTGAAGAATTTGATAATCTTTATTGTTGAACTGTAGTTCAATAATATAAGGTTTTATCTAAAAGCAATTAAAAATTTGAAAATGATTTGATATTCGAATCAAATTCATTATCTCAATTGATTTTATTTATTTTAATTGGTTTGGGGATTTGATAATCTTCATTGTTGGACTGCAATTCGGACTATTGAGCACTCTGATAGTAATCACCAAATATGAGTCAATATCAAAGGCAAGTTAAATGTGTTTGACCACGCCATGTGAGAGTTGATGACTTACATACGAATCTGGTCTGCACTCATCCAACTACCAAACTTTGGAAAAGAATATTTGATGGGTGCACTAGCTAACTACGGCAATTCAACTCGTGGAGAAGAGCTCCGAGAAAGAACATCAGAAACGAACATCTAAAAAGTGGTATTCATTACCCCCGAAAGTTGTATACTTTAAATTCTATAAACGACAAAACATAAGTTCTCCTCCCATTTTCTCCTATCAATGATACAATAACAACATTTATGTCGCGCACTTCAACGACACTTGTGTCCCATTGTGCGAACAGACGACCAGAGTATATGCTTCCTGCCATGGCTTCTCATCTCTCGGCTCAATCTCCTCAAATTCCTGCAACATTCTTACAATCACAAACGACGCTTCGATCAATGCAAATTGCTCTGTGTCCAAAGTTTTAGTCAGTCATCGATTAACTACTTGAAATACCACAAAGAAACACGAGGAACTTACGCCCCAAACAGATTCTCGGCCCTCCATTGAATGGCAGGAATTCCTATTCAAATCAGCATGGCTAAGATGGGGAGAAGAGACATGGATCTGGATATGTACCCATTTCGGCTGTATATGATCCCAGCGTTCTGGACGAAAAGTTTCCACATCTTCACCGAATAGATCTTTTCGACGATGCATCGAATACACGTTGTATAGAACCTGGGTGCCCGCTTTAACGAATAGCGGCGCTTGGCCATCTTCTCCCCCACCCCGCGGAAGACAAGTGTCGCGGACGGCTTCGCGAGTGTTGGCGGGGACTACAGGATGGATACGGAGAGCTATTCTATCAGCGTCTGATTTTGGACTTGTAATTAGGGGTGGGGATGGGGCTAATACACTTACATTCGTTAATACATTGACGTAGATATTTCATATTTCGCAAATCGTTATACGTCGGCAATTGACCGCCAAGTTCCATCACTTCAGCTCGTAGCCTTCTCCATACATCCGGATATCGTGCTAGCATGAAAAAAAGATTACTAAGTAAACTAGCTGTTGTATCTCGGCCTGCAAGAAGGGTATCTAACACCTGGTCCCGCAGAACCTGTCGGTCTGTGGTCAACTTGGCTATCTCTTCGAGAAAAATGTAGGGGCCAAAGTTGACATCCTTCGTTTCGGTCTTGTTTTCATCTTTCTTAAGCGCATCGAGAGCTACATCTATGTAATGATCGACATACTTAAAAACGGTCTTCTGAGCCCTGTTTGCTGCAGGGTTATATCGAAACCTTGCAAGTGGTCCGAGTCGTACATTATGAGATGCTTCGAGTTGGGTATACGTATACTGTTCAACAAATTCTGCATCGGATACGCCACCCGAGGAATGGTCTGAGTTGGACTGGGAGTTGACGGAATTTCCAAAAAGAAACTGAGTAGCTGTATCTATGGTGAATTTTAAAAAGAGATCTTGTAGATCAACAGTAGACCCTTCGCGAGGAATACGATTTAGTAAATGTTGGAAATGTATCTCAGCAACCCCAAGATTAGATATACTTTCCTTCGCAAAAGTAGGCCGAAGGAGTGCGCGAGATTTGTGCCACAGTTTTCCATCAGTTGTGAAAATCCCGTGTCCGAACACGGGTTTCATTGCATCGACTCGAATGGACGAGAGCCGGAAATCATCAAATTTTGTTGCAAGAATGGTTTTGACATTCTCTGTATCGATTGTGAAAACTGTGGGATACGTGATAAGTTTGGATGTAAAGGTTGTTCCGTGCTGCTCATAACGCTTGCAAGTTCCTTCGAGATGTCGTAGGTTTTTGGCATTTTTGATTGTATCCAATACCAAATCGAGACCAAATATTGAATCTTTCAAAGGGTATTTTACTTGAGCTGGTTTACAACCGTTTGATTTTTGGAATCGGCGTCTTGTGAAGTAAAGCTTGATTTGCTTAAATGCATAATAAAGGAGACATAAAGTTAAAGACACTGTAATTATATTGGAGCTCGTCCCATTGAAGACTGTCATGTTTGCGATCAAGAAGTGATGTTGATTTTCTATGACTAGTAGATACTAGATAGCATGAGTTTTTCGCTGTTGGTGGCGCTTTGAAAGATATATGAGGATAGTGACTGTTCTTTATGATCAATCTCGACTTCTAAAAAGTAACTATGTTGTCACTTTACATGCGACACAAACATAGCATCGCTCCATCGGCATATAGCAGGGCTCATAATGCCAACATTCCGTAAGGCCATGCCAAGTTAAAACCGGGTATCGAATTGACAAGCGTGGGCATTGACAGATGCAGAGCAGATCAAAAAAGCTATAAATAGTAGATATATAATAATCAAAAGCAATACAGAGTATCATGCAGACTTATCTCTCCAATACACGTGTCATCATATGTCAATTCTGGACCCCCAAGTAAGAAAGCTTTTGACTCAGGAGATCACAAAGAAATCTCATAAATCAAAGATAATATAGCCAAGTTAGAATTGGGGTTCAGATTGATAAGCGTAGACATCATAGATGTAAAGCAGATCTTTGATACTACTTTAGACAGGGAAGCTTTTGACTCAGACGATCACTAAGAAACCCCATGTATCAAAGACACCATCTAGAGCTAACAACTTTAAAAGCTATCTTATCCACTATTTTAAAATCCTAACAGCTTTTTACTTTTTAAGTGAACATTGCAGCCTTTAATTACAGATCGCATATTAGAAGTCTACAATGTCACAACTGTACATCATACAATCGTATAATGTCAGAGAGCGAGAACCTACATATCACGTGATACCAAGCATCACTTATTAGTGTGCAACATATCAGCATCAAGGAATCCTTCTTTGGATCCTTGTTAACTCTTCATAGAGTTCTAAATCATTGTCAATTGATCTCTAGTTTTCGTATCATGTTCTCACATATAACCATAGTTATTAATGCGTATGACTATACTATTCGATTGTATAGTCGACTTTCTATGATTTGCTACATGCAGTCTGCGGCGAAATGCTACAAACTCTCAAAAGTTATCACTGCTTGTCCCAAAAGGTATTCATTTTGGGTTCAAAGACAGGCAGGGCTTCGCACTACATATGATAGTGACAAGAAACGGGCACTAAACAAACCCTTGGCTATGCAATAAGGATCAATCCTGTGATATGCGAACGGATACTTTAAACCGATGTGCGAGCAAACTGTTACAGGGTGTCCAATAGTCCGGACTGTAGTCCAACAATGAAGATTATTAAATCCTCAAACCAATCAGAACATTCAAATCATCTGAGATATTGAATTTGATTGAAATATTAAACTATTTTCAAATTTCTAACTACTTTTAAACATTCAAACCCTTATATTGTTGAACTGCGGTTCGGACTATTAGATATTCTGAACCGCTGCCGCTGCAAACATGTTAGGAGATATTCTTATAACACTAGGGACATCAGATTTGAAAGACATTGGATGCCATCTGATGAGTACTTTGACATCAATTTTTTTATGATATCCCAACGTTGATTCTAATGTGGAGCAATAAGGGGATATAAGCTGAGAAAAGAACATCAGGGAGCATGGTGATGATAACAGGAGTCAGGGGTGTTCCAAGGAGGTATTGATATATACGGCTGGTATATCCAAGTACGCTCTCAAATAGGATCACACTAAGACGGATTTCCTATGCAAGCTTTCAAATCAATACTTCAGATATGCTGTAATACTCTCACTTGACATGGCCTTTATCATGCCAAGATTCAAACATTCAAGGAATAAACCAAAAAGATCGATGTAACCTTATAATCATCAAGCGGAAATAAGATAAGATGATATGGTTGTTTGTGAATGTAAGACTCTGCGAACTCGTCATTTGTATCAAGCAATGCTGATTGATTTGACCGTAGAATCAATATTGCGACACTAGTCTCAACTATTCGTAAATATCAGTGTACGTAGGTACAGGCGATGAAGGCGCTGTCAAAAGTGAGATATGAGGTTCGTGGGCCGCTCCCCGCCCGAACCGTATGAGTCAGCCGAGATTCTTCGGAGTAAGTTTCAAGTGACAAAAATTGACTTGGTCAAACGACTAGCAAGAACTAACACTTTGAGAAAATTATTTGCATCACCAACTTCACGAACTCGAACAGTTAATTTCTCTACAATCATAAAGAGCCCTTGGCTGTAGTTTTTAGTTCTGACAATGTATTTAGCAACGTTTTGTAAAAGAACCAAAGTGCCTGGTCAGATATTCATTTCTCAGGAGACTCGGGGCTCGCTGTCAGCAATTTTAAGCGAGGTGCCCGACACCACCATGTGCCGTCCGTCAACATAAGCACCATCTCAAGTTACTCACTCTTGGGTGTGTTGTCAGATAATCCCAAAAAGGTGCAAAAAGGCCCTTTGATGATGCCAATCAAGCAAGTTTGATGTCGCATCATCTGCTATTCTCATCATGTCCAAGGAAGGTTGATACCTAGTAGTAAGATGTACAACGGAAGGCTGTTTTGTTGTGTTTGACGTATACACTTAGATTATATGCATCTGGGTTGACTCATTGTCCAAGGCTTGGAGCCCGTGGCTGGGCTGTCTTCTTGTAACCGTTGATTTATTTTTGGTGCGACGGAACTGTTGAAAAACTCTACATTTGCTTAAAGTTGTCGATAATACTTGAACGCTATACTTCCTACTGTTTGAAATCCTGACACACCTTCTTCACCGAATCTGATAGAATATGAATACTTCAACAATTTCCGATGAGTTTCCAGTCGGACAACCTAAGGCAGAGTGCCTGGGTCTTGAGATACCCGGCATAAACCAAAGCCTATGGGACATGTTTGCTGCGGCTGCAGAGAAACATTCGGATGAAGAAGCTCTTTGTTCCCTTTGGCAACCTTCAGACCACCTCAGCTCACGACTCGAATTTGAACAAGTAGACTTTGAGACGCACATAACACCAATTACCAATGGAAATAAAGTCGATATGGTCACACCTGAATCATGCTCAGCACCACTGAGATGGAATTTTGTCCAGCTTCGAGAGAAGGCCGAGTCCTTGGAATTTGGCTGCAACAACGTGGCTGTACTAAGGGTGACAATCTTGTAGTTTTCGTTTGGAATTCCGCGGAATGGGTCTTATTTTTGTGGGCTGCCGCGAGGCTCAGAATGCCATTTGTACCGTTGGATCCAAGAAGCTCGGATGAAGATATTATGCATTATCTGAGCCTAGCTCCCCCTCAAGTCTTAGTTGTTTTAGATCCAGACATATCCCCGATTTTTGAAAGTCTCGGAAACGTCAAAGTTCGGATATCGCTTTCGAAAGTTTCCGAAGGGATGAGGAATTGGCATTCACTGCTTGGAATAATGGGCAACTTGCCGATAGAAAACATTTCATTTGCTCCTTTGAATGATGATTGTGCAGAATTGGGTCAGGAACTTGCAATGATCCTCTTCACAAGTGGGACTACTTCAGTCCCAAAGGGATGCCCTCACACTGCATCAAACATCTGGTCTGCATCATACGATTATGATCCTGCTGCCCGAAAAAATGGCTGTCAGAACAAGTGGCTCATCCACACGCCAGTGTGGCATATCTTTGCAATGGGCCAAGCTATACGAGGTTGGAGGGATAGAAGCTCTGTGGTGTTTGCTACCGAGAAGTTCGACGTGACTGCCTCCTTACGAGCGCTCCAACATGAGAATATTACACATGTTGGAGCCGTTCCCCTACTAGTAAAAGCACTTGTCGCACACCCAGAATTTCCTGGCAAGGATTCACTGTCTCTATTGTACGTGACCATGGGAGGAACATTGATAAAAGATGAAGATGTTAGGTTCTGCAAGGAGCATTTTGGTAGCGAGGCAGTCATTCAAGGCTTTGGTATGACAGAGGGCTCTCCTATGGTAAGCTGGAGGCGCGATGATCCAATGCTTAAGAACGGCTATCATCTCGGAGTGAGAAAAGTTCTACTGGGTGCTAGACTAAAGATATGTTCTCCGAAATCTCATGTGCCTCTGAATAAATGCGAAACTGGAGAATTTCACATTGGCGGGACTTCAGTCATCGATGGATATTTGAATGGTATAGATTCAGAATCGTTTTATACGGATGACATTGGGAAGTGGTTTGTTACCGGCGATCAAGCTATGATAGACAGAGATGATGTCCTCTACATCAGTGGACGATATAAAGACATCATCATTCGTGGAGGTGAGAACTTGGTCCCGTCGAAAATAGAATATTGCCTTCAGGACCTTGGCATAACCGTGAGTACCAACCCTTGAAACTAATTTTCAAACTGATTTTGAAAACTACAGGCTCAAGTGATTGGCATCGTGGATTCCATAGCCGGTGAGGTTCCCGTCGCAGTCTTACAGTCTTATCCGAAGGAAGTCACCAAGGCGCATATGGGCAAAGCTATAGTAGAAAATCTAGGTCAGACATATGCACTCCATTCTATCATAACATTAGATGACATTCATCTAAAAGCCTTTCCGATGACTGCGACAGGAAAGATTCGGAAGGTAAAATTGAAAGACATCGTCAATAAGCATTTCGCCGCAATCTCAGAAGCGAAAAAAACAAACCCTAACGAGAAATTAATTGCTCAATTGCGGGGGATCTGGGCAGAGCTTCTGAACGCAATCCCAGATGATATTCCAGTCGAAGACGATGTAACAAATTTTGCCGATAGCATTACAAGATTGAGGTTTTGTAAGATCTTGTGGACCAGACTTGGTCAAAGATTGTACTTGCCAGATTTAGAGAAAAACAGTACCATTGAGCAGCAGACAAAGCTTCTTATTGAACGAAGCTATCATGGAGACTCATCTGCTTTCTTTTCAGATAACGTAACCTTTAGTGAGGGCCAAAGGAATCCGACTGCATCTAATTAATCCTGTCGGATAGTACCACACTCTCAGGGGAGAAATATGCGCCAGCATCATCATAATTTGACCGAGACGACTAACGCAGCTTTGCAAAAGTTTGGTCTAACATGGGAGAATGACATAGAAGATGTTTTGGCAATCAAAGACACATTTCAGGAGTTTGCAAAAGGACAAAGACCACAATCATATCGCCACAGAATAGCATTCGAAATCAAGGATCGCAATTCTAGCCAGGTCCGTGCAGCATTAGAGAAATCTCTTTTGACCAGACCGGTTTTGCGCACAGTTTTGGTCGAAGTTTTCGGATGCGGCAGCTGTTCACGCGGTCCTCCGTCCATCTCAAGCTGTGTACGACATATTGATCTCGCAGAGGAATCTCTCTCACGAGTCAGAAATCCAAAAATATCTAATTGATGATTCCGACCAAAACTTTGAAGATCGAATGTTCCAAGCTATAATTGCAGATATTGAGGGCAAAGATACATCAGCGTTGATCTTGACTTTGAATCATTCCGTCTTTGATGCATTGTTCGCATATGGATGGTATAGCGATCTCGATATGTTTATACAAAATCCAAAAGCAATAGCTACCCCTGGCACGCCCTTTAGACTTTTCGCTGATATGTATCAACAATACCAAGATAGCTCACTCGCTCTCTCAGATGTCAACTTTCATGTTAGGAGGCTGCGAGGTATTTGAAGATTTACCGAGGCTCTATGGCCATCAAAACGAGCTCCTGGTTGGATGGTCGGGAATGACAGGAAATCGAAAGATTTCATCACTCGTAACACCAAAAGAAGGAAGCTTAACATAAATTCGCAGCCAAGACCAAGACTTGCGCGAATGCAGGATTTCCCTGATATTGAGCGGCTTCGGACGCAGCACTTTATCCAAGTACCAGTCATCGTTAAAACTGCTATCTGCATTTTCAACGTCATACAAACGGGAAAGCCACATGCGATTTTCAAGAACTTCGACGCAGGTCGTAATTGGCCATTCCTTCCAGAGTGGATTGCAGATCGCCTGCCTCCTGCCATGAGCATTGATGGCCCCACTTTGACTTGGAACATGAATATGATACAGATCAAGCCAAAAGAAACTTGTGGTGAACTTTTAAAAAGAATAAGCAAAGACGAGAAAGCATTGAGTTCGCACACTCATGCACCATGGTTCAAAATCCTGAGTGGGCTAGGCGAAGACGAGGGGCCTATTGCGAAAGAGGCTGCGAAGAGACAAGTATTCAATTGGGATATAAGCTTGAAGTATCTTGATCCTAGTGTTGGCGATTATTCGACTCTGAAACCTTTGGGAAGAATGGACTGGCCTGACTGGTGAGAGATCTTGA
Organism: Botryotinia convoluta; assembly: GCA_004786275.1. NCBI lineage: Eukaryota > Fungi > Ascomycota > Leotiomycetes > Helotiales > Sclerotiniaceae > Botryotinia > Botryotinia convoluta. The sequence goes on from PQXN01000277.1 coordinate 40,797, forward strand.
TCTTCAGAATTTTCACAAATGTTACTAACCCATAATCCATAGTGGCTTCTTCTGGAACTGTGGTATGGCAAATATGGAACGCTTCTGCTGTGTGGTATCCTGGGACGATACGCAATTAGATATCAATGAAATCAACGGCTATGTGAGCAAATTGCTTGAGATCATCGGGTGGATCACAAACCCTAGGAATTGGAACAATTCGGTGTCGAGCTTTCAAGGGTTTCCGATGATGACGTAAAAGATGATTATTTTGGGAGGAATAAACTGTGGGTAACAAAGGGACTGGCCGTCGGCCGAGGGGTTCAATTTCTTGCTATAAGTTTTACGGCGGTGGATTTACCTGGCCCTATCCATGTGTATTCTAATAGTCGATTCTGCATGACTCTGGAAGAACGTAGATGTCTGCAACGAATTCCTTGAATTCCCTTTTCATGCTTGCTATACAAAGAACTTGAAAGTAGTGGTACGAGAGTTCCAAGTTTACCTCGACCCTTTGCGATGTACTCGCATTGTTTGAGAATAAGTTCTACCTTTCCTTCATATTCAATCCTTTGGTATCTTGATCAGAAAAGCATCGTTGTTACAGACAAGACGGAGTGCTCCACAAATTCGGTACTTCTTGCCATTTCGATAGATGCACAAGTTTAAGGCTGGTGTGCTTATTCCATTCCAAGTCCACTTAATCTATCGACAAACTTGTGGAAGGTGAAACAATCACACTCGCCAACGTGCACGACATAAGAATTCAAGATCTGGTGCGCTCAAGTATATGATCGATGGTCCCCCAGATACATTGTAACTTCAGGTAACCTTGTAGTTTCATGTCCGATGTAATGAAATAGGCATTGAACGCGGAAATACATCCTTTTCCAACAAACGCAGGAGTTTAGAGCCCGATCGGGATACTTTAATGGGTATATCATAACGGCACCTGGAGCCCACTTTCAGTGTCATTTAACGAGGCTTGTGGAGATTATACTCCGCAAGGCGAGATCAAATCCTCAAAAGAGGTGCAAAGAAAAAGAAACGAACGAAAGTGTCTTAGTTGAAGGGTCGATCATGTCCAAAGAAGAAATAGGTTATCCTTATATGTCATAAACTCTTGAATAAGAACATATGGGGCATTTGATGAGTAATAGTTTCGGTATGAGAAGAGACGGAGAGTCGAGATATCTGTTTGTGTGTAATCTGTAATCTTGCAATAAGGAATGAAGAGACCAAGGAGATTCTACTCCTACTTCACGAATCACGACCAGCATGTGGACTCAACTCACTCAATTCATGAAGAGAAAATTCCGTTAAGTTGATGGAATCGGACCGAAGTCACGTGTAATCAAATTTACGAGGAATTGTACCACACAGATCAAAGCAAAAAAGCAAAAACAAGCTTCTGATGATTTCCCCCCTCATCCCTACTCAATTTCTCTCTCGAATCTCTAACTTGTCGATCTCGCCTTTTCCCATATGAATGGAAGTTAATTCCGAATTCTTTAGAGGAACCGACAGGAGCCGACAGGAACTACTGTACATACCGGTACAGTACTACAAGCCAGCAGGGCCACAAAAAATCTTTCCCACTAAGGACCAATAGCTCCGAATGATCCACATACTGAATCAAAACATGGCTTCAACGTTTAACTTTTCTACTTTGCCATTGTCAGATATCGATCCTACCCACAAAATTCCCCTCCGTCGATGAAATCATGACGACTTTTCACTTAGGAATAGCCGTCCACATCATGCTATATGAGGCCACAGTACTCGAGGTAAGTGGGAAACCTCTTGTAAGTGTATTTCATTCATTCGCAGAGATTTATTCTGTACCTTGTTGCCTTTTGATATCGTGTGTGTAAGTGAGTGAAGAAAGGCAACATCAATCATAATCGGCGTTCTCATGGCAGATCATCACGATGAGGGGCGAGAGACTGGTCAAAACACTCCAGCGCCGTCGGTCAGAGACGGCAGCGTTAATACACAAAGAACTACGAGAAACATTCGTCCAAATGGACAAGCCCACGGCTCTAAAAGATCACATATGCCAAGTTTACGGCCCCATGGAGTACGTCAGCCAACAAATAATACACCAATCGAAGATCGACCGCAATACTCCTTAGCTGGTAATAATGGAGGGGTTCAACGCGAACCTCATTATGTCGACAGAGAATATTACGATTTCAATCCAAATTACCAAAAACCAAAGGATCAGCCGGTATGGGGATTGGCGAAACCTCTCCCGCGAGTGGTCAGGCCGGGAATGAGACGAGGGAAACAGGGCGTGGTCGAGAATAAGGATGCAGAAAATGCACAGCCAGGAAGTTCTGAGGCTGTACCGCAACTTGGAATGATTGACGATCAGAGGAAAGGACAGTCAAAAAAGAAATCGAATCGGCTTGGCAGGAATGAAGAGGACCGAGGTTATGGTCATCAACAACAAGAGCGAGGACGGAGACAAAGCTACAGATCTAATAGGCAGGATTCCGAGAACTTGATATTGGATCACAATGGCACTCCGCTAGCCGAGAGAGACAACCCTATGGATGAGTGGAGATCTCCTCAGGATGATGGGGAAGGGGACTTGGGCCGGCAAAATACGAATCGACTTTCTGATGTTGAGGAACATCCCTCAGGATCAACGCTAACTCCTCATTCCACGACACAAAGTGCAGACTTTGCAAACGACGAGAACGATGATGGGCTTGATTTGGAGAGGGGAGATAAGGTAGAAGACGATGAATGGTCTTTAAGTAGTGAAGAAGCAGAGCAGTATATCCAAGAGGAAAGAGACAACCACAATGCTTTGGCAGCAATTCGTGAAAGATTTCGTGAGCCATTAGCCGAGTGCTTAGCAGTAAGTCATTTATCTACCAGTGGTGATCCCACAAATAATCAATTTCACACATCTAACGAAGCCTAGACAATGATAGCAGTCCTCATTGGTATAGCCACTAATCTTGCTGTTCAAACCTCGGCAGACACTTCAGGCAATTACCAATCCACAAATTGGGCTTGGGGTTTAGGTATCACAATAGGTATCTACATCGCAGGTGGAATTTCCGGTGCTCATCTTAATCCCGCCATATCCCTCATGTTATGTATATCTAGAGGCTTCCCTATACGAAAAGCATTTATCTATATCCTCGCCCAAATCCTCGGCGGTTTTCTTGCCGGACTCATCGCATACGGCATCTACAAAGATGCAATTGCCGCATACAATGCTACTGGTGGTACACTCGGCAATGGCCAGGTAGTCAACCTACTAGCCGGAGGCACAGGCACATCTTTCTACACACAGCCCCAAGCCTTCGCTAGCCCCTCTGCGAGTTTCTTTAACGAATTCGTCGCCACCGCCATTCTCGCCTGCACCGTTCTCGCCCTCGGAGACGACTCCAACGCGCCTCCAGGAGCAGGTATGCACGCGCTCATCGTCGGTCTCGTCGTCACTGTGCTCACCATGGCTTTCGGCTACACCACCGGCGCCTGTCTTAACCCGGCCCGAGATTTCGGCCCGCGTCTCGCCACCGCAGCAGTAGGCTACGGCAGAGAAGTCTTTACCGTCTCGAATGCGTGGTGGATTTATGGAGCTTGGGGCGCGACAATCACGGGTGCGTTAATTGGAGGTCTGTTTTATGATGTGGCTATTTTTGTAGGAGGCGAGAGTCCGGTTAATTATCCGAGAAAAAGGAGGAAGCAAATTGCAAAGAATGCAAAGGGAAAGGCGGAAAAGGGATGGTGGATTTTTAAAAGGGATGTAGAAATGGGGTTGAAAGGGGATTTCGGGAAGGAGGGATGATTTTGTGCTTTTTCGATTTGGGGTAAATTCACATTATGAAGATCAGGCGTTGATGGAAAAGTAAAGGCGTTGGAAGATTGTATTTTACATATATAGCGTTGAGTTTTTCTGGTTCTTTGATGATAAATAAGTATAATCGATCATATAATTCATACCATATACACATATTATATACCGTATGCCGGCTCTTCATTCATCTATTCATTCATCTGTTCGTTCACTCATCCACTCATCCACTCACTCACTCACTCACTCATTTACTCACCCACCCGCTCCCCTTCTAGACCTACCTACCTACCTACCTACCTATCTGCCTAGGATTCTTGATTCCGAAATAGATAACAGATCAATAAATAAATAGACAATAAATAAATAATAAATAGATACCTATTTCTCCTCTCCTCTCCTCTCTACTCCATCTCCATCTAGATCCCTATAAATGAGTTAAATACAAGTTTATATAAGTTTCTACTTCTCAACTTTCCGACTTTCGAATATAACCATTATTTCACTTCTCAATTCTCAAACAATTATCCCATCCCATCCCATCCCATCTTTCAAACCCAAAAACGACAATAACAATAAAACCCGTGTTTCCATAATTTCACTTTATTCTTTTCCTTCATATAAGAGTAAAAAACATACATATATACAAAACATCAATCAATCCCACATTCGCTATTTACATAGGTATCTACTTTTCGTACTCTATCTACTATCATTATAATCTTACCAGTAAATAGATATCCTATCCTATCTATCCTATTGTCTCTATCCTACCCTATCAAATCCTATTCTATCCTATTCATCCGCCAATCAATCCATCATCCATAATCCATACAACCACCCATTCCAGACCCCTAAAATCCATCTTCTAACCCTTTCCTTAGCCCTCTTTTACCCACTCCCGCCAATAATCCCTCTACACCCCAAAAGCTTCTTCAATCCTCTACACCAATCCCCATCTATTCGTCCCCCCACCCCCTATCCCCTCATCATAACAACACTTTTCTCTACTCCGGTGCCAAAGATTTTCGATTGAAGAAGCGAAAGAAAAAAAGAAGAAGAAAAAAAAGACGAAGAAAAAGAAGGAGAAATCAAGAAGTCGAAATTGAAGTTATATGTTCATGAATTGAAGAGCCCTCTTCCATTTTTCTCCCTAAGAATTGTAATGGGAAGAAAGAAAAAGTAGGTTATGCACCCATTGCATCTTCCCGCTGTAAACCTATCCCGGAATTTGACTCGAAGAAATCTTTCAGAAGAGCACTTTGAGAGTTCCCTTCTACTTCCAGTAAAATTATATGTACCACCTAAGCACGCTCGAACCTCCAACGCCAGCATGCCTTCCCGAAACCCAGAACAAGAAATGAAGAGTAAGTCGCACCCCCTTTCCAAAAGCAAGGTCACCTCAAATTTTATACACCTCCTACATGACATCACACTTTCCATCCCCATCACCCCCATTTGGATTGACACTCAATGCGACTCTAGCCGCCTCCGTAAATGCCTCATTAACTCCTCTATTCCTCATCGCCGAGCATTCCAAATATCTGAGCGCATTGATTCTCCTCGCCACCTCCAAGCCTTGATTGTAGTCAATCATTGGTTTCTTTTCTCTTGGCTCTGCACCTTCTGTTCCCTCTGCCGCTTCATCGTCTGCACCTTGTTCCCTCAAATCACATTTCAATGCGACTAAAACGAGTTTGACACCTTGACAGTTCTCGGCGATTTCGCCTACCCATTTGGACTCGACGTTTTCGAGGGAATCTTTCGAGTCGACGGAGAAACAAAGCATTATTGCGTGCGTATCATCGTAGGAAAGCGAGCGCAATCGATCGAATTCTTCTTGCCCAGCTGTATCCCATAGGGAAAGTTCGATATGTGTACCATCGACGAAGATATCTAGATTGCGCAGGAACGTGAGTCAGTATTCCGCGGAAATGATGACGTAGTCATGGAAAGATTACGGGAATTGGAAAATGAGAAACTTACCATGAACATAGTTCTCAAAAACCGTAGGTTCGTATACCGTTGGGAAATATCTAATGTTCCGACATCAGTTTCCTCTGTAATGATAATTCCAACATAACGTCATGAGAATCCAAAACCTACCCTCTCGTAAAAACGTTCAGTAAACTCGTTTTTCCACAAGCACCATCCCCTCTATAATAACCAAATATTGTTAGCAATCGTTTCATTCTTTTTGGAATCCAATCTTCAACAGTAGATCAATTGAAGTCGTAATCGCAGTATCAGATTGAATGTATCATTTCCACCACTGCGCCTCCAATGCGACTCAACCCCGACTATACTTTCGTCGCATAATTTGATCCATATGATCGAATCACTTGTACATAATCTCATGGTAGAAAAATCCTCAATACAAATAAGTAAAAGTAGAATATAACATACAATAAGACCAATTTCCTCTGGGTAGTTTTTGAACCTCCGAGTCCGCACGGCATATTGAATATGATATGATGTAAGATTGGGTAGGTAAGGATGTAGATATGTAATGTGAAGGAATACCTGTCGAGTAGTATATTTCGTAGGTGGTGGTAGAAAGTGTCAATCAGATGTTAGAATCGTGACGGAATGATGGCAGAAGGATGAAGGATGAAAATGATGATTCCAGGATTGCAAAGTAACTGGATGACTGGATGGGATGGGATGGATATGGGTGGATGGATGAATGGATAGACCGAGGATTGAGCCTTAAAGGGGCCAGGCCAAAGAATGACTAGGGTGGTAGTAGTGGTGGGTGGGGTGGGTGGGAAGGTAGGTAGGTTATTTTTATTATTGAATATCCGACTTGTTAAACTTGATGGAGTTTGTGTAATTGGATAGTAATCAATTCATCAATATATCAATGATGTATATATGTAAATCGATTGAAGAAATCCAAGAAAATGAAAGAAAATGGTGAATTTCAATCGGATCAATTGCAATGGGAAATGTAAATGTGAGTATAAATATAAATGTAAGGGAAGGTATAAGAATCAATGGTAGCAATAACCTTGGAATGATAATGAATGATATTTGAGAATTCCCAGTACCTATCTACCCAGGCAAGGAATTCTTGTGCGAGTCTACTCCGTATATAATATTTGATATCTATCTAGTATGTATGTGGTGAGCTGGATCAATGCTTGCTTGAAATGACTTATTTATTAGAGCCAGCCGTACGAAGTATTACTGAATATATCCCTTATCATCCATCTAGATAGGCAATAACAGCATCCCAAAATCCTTGAAGAGTAAACATGACAAGGTCTCCAAAAAGTCTAATAAAGTAAATGAAGTAATGAAGTAATGAAGTAACAAAATGACATCAGATGACGCTCTAGTATATTCCCCAAAACTTTCTTCAAGTCCAGCTGGATGCATTTTCTACATGCTTGCTTTTGACCTTATCACGTTTTCCTTTCTTTTGCGAAGAAACTCTCCAGATACCTGCATACCTGATACCTACCTAGTAGTGTTGAAGCACGATGCGAACAATTACCGTATCTCCGGAGTGATAATTTTGGCATCGGGGGAGGGGGGAAGAACTAATGCAGCCAGAAAAAGAAATACTTCGCATGCCCGATATAGGTAACCGATATCCCTACATCTTGCACAACCCCACATCTTGCACAATCTTTTTAACCTCAAAAAATATCAACTACAAAACTTATATTGAATCTCACATTAGCTATGGAAGACTGTATGCAATAAGCAATAGCTCAAATTAAAGCTGAAGAGAAGCCTAATATAACTGTCATTACGAAAATCCACAATGTCGATTGCTTTACACTATATCGGCAATATAAAAAGCAAGCAGCTCCTTGTGCCTCTATCTATAAAGATATCTATTAATGCCTTAATAAAGAGCAAAAAGAGGGTTTAATTGATCAGATAAACAAGCTGACTCAAAGATCTATACCTCCTATAAGCCGTATAGTTAAAAACCTAGCAAAAGAGATTATAGGTTAGCCTATAGGGAAGAATTGGACAGCCCATTTCGTCAAGAGGTATGTAATACATCTTAAAAATCGATATCTCCAATGTATTGATAATCTATATATTAAAGCTAATAATATTAGTCATTTTGAACACTTTTATAATCTAGTTGATACTATTTTCGATTCATTATTAATATTTATTATATAAAAGCTTTTACTAATCTTTTTTTATTATTCATTTAGTTAACAAAAGTAATTACAAAATATAATATATTATTGAAAAATATATACAATTGGGACAAGAAAGGTTTTATAATTAAACTGATATACTTTATGAAGAGAATAATAAGTGTTAATACTTACGAAAAAGACAAAGTAATGAAAGCTATGCAAAACGGATCTCGAGAGTTTATTAGTCTCTTAATATGCATCTTTGCTGATGGTACGGCCATATTATCTACTCTACTATATAAAGGGGAGTCAGGGGATCTTCAAGATATATAGGTTGATAAGGTAGAGGAGGGGGATAAAGCTTATTTCGGAGCTTCAAGCAATAAGTGATTATTTAATGCTTTTGGCCTAATATGGCTTCAAAAAGTGTTTCAATGCTATATACGCCTAAAAGCAGGTAAAGGATACCGTCTACTTATTGTAGATGGTCATTCTAGCCATGTGAATATAGAGTTTATATCGAAATGCAACGAATTGAAAATAATATTGTTGATTCTACTACCATATTCTATATATCAATTTCAACCTTTTAATTGCGGCTTTTTCCTTTCACTTTTGATGAATTATAATACAGTATTAAATGATTTATTGCATAAAAACAGGGGATTATTTGGAATCACAAAACGGAACTTCTGGATCATATTCAAAAGAGTTTGGATTCAAACTTGTCGCAGGTCAAGAGCATATAGGGGTAAATATATATATAATATATAAGAGGTGATTAGACTAATGATTAGTCTAATATTGGAAGCAGGCTCGGG